>JAXGGA010011104.1:0-43834 GCA_038373865.1 Uloborus plumipes
TCTTCTTTGTCTGTAAAGTGACAGTTCAACTTGTTCATAATGTGCACGAGCTGACAGCGATATTTGCTCGGAATATTTGAGTGACCAGAATAAGGAGTTCATAAACAAAAGCAAAAATATAAACATAATTACTTAATTATTTTAAAAAACACATTTCCGTACAGTTCAGAGTAAGGGAGTTAGTTACCTTGATTTGAAGTAGGGATGCACCGATTAATCAGTTTACTGACTAGTTCAAAGAAACTGAATTAATCGACCGATTATCAACAGCCGATTAATCGGTAATCGGTCAATTTACTTATCGGTGTCCCTACGTTGAAGTCTTTTTGTTGAGTGTCCCTTTTTTTGAGTCTTTTTGTCTGTTTCTGTTCTTTAATGGTGCCGCATATTTTTCAGCATTTTTGACCGTTTCCCTTTTTTGTCATAAAGTGTCACACCTCATCTTACCCTTCCCCCTTTCTGTTACTTGTCACGCTATTTTTCATTTACATATTCTTATTAAAAAATGTCACACTTGTTAACACACAAAGCAAGGGAGAAAGGAATTGCTAATAGATTAAAAAAACATTTCATCAAAACAAATTTTCCCCCATTCATTATCCCTGCATTTATTACTGGGTCATTTTCCCAAATCAAGCCATTGGCCCCTTTCTGGTTTTGTTGCACTTAGAAATACTGTCATCCCCGCTAAATCGGGTAACGGATAAACGAATACCCCGCGTATACGAATAAAACATCCCGGAACCGATGCCTTAGACCCAATGTTAAAGATCCCCGCTTGATCAAATACACCGCTTAATCGAATAATATTTCTTGGAGCCGACAGTGTTCGTTTAAGCGGGGCTGACAGTATGTCTATTATAAGAAATTCTAATTTCACTTCTGGGCACCCTACCCTTCCACGTGGTGTGTGTGTGTGTGGGGGGGGGGGGGCATGGCACTCCTCTCTTGGGGTGCTAGAATGCGAACATTTGTCCTGTTGTGCTTTTCTGGTTCCCATTAAATAATGCTGTGCAACTGTTTATTGCCGCGAAAGACATTTGGGAGACAACTTAAGTTACATAAATAACAATGCCAAACAAAATATGTGATTTATATTTTTACTTGAAGTGTTATTTTCCAGACCCTAACCTTGTGGGTGGGCTTTATGTTGAATTCAACTTTTATATATTTGAATATTTATTTATTGGATTTTAAACAATGTATGCAATTTTTTGGTGAATTGTCTATAGTGTTCAATCACCTTAATGGCTTTCTAGAAAACTCAATATTTTGCTTGCAATTCTTGTAACAATTCCGTCTGAAAGCAAAAAAATAAAAAAACCCGAGTGAAGAAATGGCTTGCCTGGACAAATGGATCTACATAAGAATAGTGACTTTTTTTTTTCTCTTTTTTTTTGTCTGTTTGCAGAAAAGAAAAAGTCTTCGTTGATTTCCATACGAATGGCGGACATCTTGTTACGTCATTTTGAGAATTTATGCCATTGGTCCGGAAACGCGAGGTCTTTGTGTCCGAGGAAAAAGGGCGGGAATAAAATATTCTATTGCAATGGAATCTGCATGAATATGCTTGTTGAATGTGAAAGTTTCGTGTCTGCCTTTAAAGTGGATAGTGCGACTGAATATTGGAGAATTTTTTTAAAAATATGTTCCCGAAATTTCAACGCTTTCTTGAAAAGAAAGTTTTGTTCAATTCTTTTTAGGAAATCATACAATAGTGTAATAATGAAAAAAAAAATAAATAAAACTAAATAAATAAATGAATAAAAAAATAAATGAGCAGCAATCAAAAAAGCTTTATTTAATATATTTCTGCGAAAAGATTTTTTTTTTTGCCCTCGTGCCCCCTTTATCGAAAAATGAGGGCTTAAAATCTGCTGAAATTTTAAGAAAAGTCACTAAACTCTACGAGCTTCGGTTCGTCATGGAACATCGCTGTCACATGATTTGTATTTTTATGTTCTGCCAATTGCGTGATCAATTTCTCGCCAAATTTTTAAATTTGGTGCTTTTCTTAAAATGTCGGTAGATTAAGACCTTATATCCAACGGCGGATCTAGAAATGTTCCAAGGGAGGGGCGATTGATTGTATTACATATCCTTTACTACATTTCTACACACTAGGAATGCACTGATTAATCGGCAGTACCGATTAATCGGCCACTTGCCGATTATTTGCCGAATAATTTTATTAACAGTAATAAAAATCCTCACAGTTGCTATTAATTTTTTAATGAATTAATTCCCCTACTTTGAATAAATATAAATAGACAATGATGCCACACGTTTTTCATGTGGCGATAGTTTTCTTCTTAGCGCAGTGCTTTTAATCATCTAGTTTTCACAAAGAATAAAAATCTTGAAGTAAATTGTTACTAATGATTAAAAAAATAAATTAAAAGTACTCCTAAATTGGAGTGCTCACCACAGACTCCCCCCTTTTTTTTAAATAATTTTTATGTCTAATTAAAATAATTAACATTGTGTTAATTTAATAGAATGGGAGAATTTCCTTCAGTTACTGAAATTGATAGAATGATATAAAAAAATAACATGGGCCCGGAAAATACTTTAATTTTACCAACAGTTATTTTTTATTATTATTTTTAAATACCTTACATTGGAAACGAGGCGTGGTTTTTGTGACGTCAGTGGTGCACCTAACAGCTCTCAACCAATCGCAAGTGACAGCTGTCAACCAATCGGCTTGGACGCGCTCCTTGTTTAGTAATCAAACTACACCATTTACTAACACCATTTTGCTTGACTTGAGTTGTCCAATCGCAGGAATCTGCGACGTCACGACCTTCGTCATCCCACTACAACCAATTGGATTTCGCGCTTATGTGCACCACTGACGTCATGCGCAGTTTTTTTTTTCGGAATAGCATCTGCGCACCGGTTAAAATAATTCATAAAAAATATATAACTGTGTCAAAAAAATTAAAAAATGGTCGATTCCTATGTTTTGAAGCATGCTCTTTCAGAAAAAAATAATTTTGAAATTTCGGAAACTCCCCCATTGACAATAATATGAAAATTGGTTCTAAAAAATTTAATAAAATAGTGAAATTATTTTGTGAAAATTAAGAAAATGGAAAAAAATCTTCTCTTAGAAAAAAATTACTTACTATTTCTAAACTCGGAATTCTATGAGAGAGAAAAAACAATGATAGGAAAATTGGTAGTATTAAAAACAATCATTCTTATCATTAATCGGTTGGGCCGATTGTTAACAGCCGATTAATCGGTAATCAGTGCATCCCTACTCCACACATCTTGGTTTGCAAATGTTGACCCCATCTGTTTTGGACTTCAATTGCGAAACGTTTTCTGGAGAAAACCATGAGAGAGCCTCCCTTCTACGTACACTAAAGATAGTCGAAAAATGCCTTTTTTGAACTTCACTATTGAAAATTTACCTGTGATGAGTGACTCAAGGGAGGGGCGATCGCCCCCATCGCCCTTGGAAAATTCGCACCTACAGCTTTCGCTGTTTATTGGTTTTAAATGCCTGGAATGACTGGGATAGGACAGAGGGAGAAACTAACGCCCCCCCCTCCCTCACTCAGCATAGCTTTAAAAAATTGAAAATTGGAAACGACAAGCCTGAGTACTCAATACAGACGTTTCAGATGTTCATGAAAACATCACCTTTTTTTGCTATTAAAAATACAGTTCTGTACGTTGACCACAATTTCATGTGTTAAGGAAAATGCCCAACAAGCTATTTATTTAAGAAGTGTTGCTTCTATTACGCGCTGAATATTCTATAGCATTTTTTTAATTTTGAATTCAGATTTTGTTATTTTTTTACGCATTCTAAATCAATTTTTAATTAATTTTTTATTACACTGCACTTATATTTACTTTCCAGATAGAGAGGAGTTGAGGAAAAAAAAAACAACGAATTTGAATTTTGTGTTTTTGTTTTCCACTCATTTTCAATGAAGAAAAAAAGAAAACAAAGTAATGTACCGGAAAGTATGCTGAGTTGAGTTGCCGTTCTCCTTCTCCTCATAAGATTTTTTAGCCCCACATTGTACTCCGTAAAATAATGATAAATCAAAACACACAAGCAAAAACAGAAACTAACGTATCGCGGGCTAACAAAGAATTCATTTTTGTGCAAAAGGGAAAAAACATTGTTCCTACACAATTCTTACAGGATACATCTGCATCAAAATGCTGACTTGACTTAAACCCAATTTTTTTTTTCCTTCCTTCCATTCTTTCCCCCCCCGTACAAGAAGAATCATTCTCAAAAGACCTCATTTCCATACGACTATCTGACATGTCTGTTACGTCATTGTTAGAACGGATGCTATTGGACGGAATTTGTTTTTCATGCTTCTAGTCGTAGTATTGTGTACGATTCTTTTTTCTCCTGCTTGCTTTTTCTGAGGGATTTACAAATCGGCATTATTTTGATGGGTATTATGCCGGATTTTTTGAGATGCCATTTTGCGCTTCATTTTGCAATCTTTTCTGTATTGACTGGCGTCCTGAAAATATTTCTTTCCCGTTTTTGAATTGTTGAATTAATGCCTTAAAGGCTCGTATTTAAATGGGGCTGAATTGGCTGATCTCCTCAACATTTATCCCCCCTCCCTGAAAGATGTCATGCTGTATAAGAATTCGAAGTATATTGACTTTTATTCAAACATATTTAATTTGCCTGGTCTTATTGATATTTATTCTTTCCCCATCCAAACTTATGATGCTGTATACTTGTTTGAAATACTTTAAGATGCATCAGGAATGCTAACGTTATGAATTGTAGTCCCAAAGAGGGTCCCGAGATCAGGGGATGGGTCGGTGGTCACCAGCCAAATACCCTTTGTCTTGGAGTAGGTTAGGTCTCTTCAAACTAGGTTAATAATGAAATTTTTTTTTAAATTTTAATTTATTTTAAGAAATCAGTCGAACGACGAGTTTTCTAAACTCCCCCTCCCCCCCCCCCAGATATCTCATCATATTAAATTGTTCCACATAGGAATTACAATACTTTTTACTGAAAGAAATATTTTTAAATCGGCAAGGGACCAAAAAGTTCTGCACTAGGTTGTTTGTGCAACTAAAAAAATGCCTTACCGACTAGATTTTTCAAAACAAGGCTTTTAAAAGCCAGCCATGTTAAGTTGAATTTTCCTATGAACTAACGCGAAACAATTTAGTGTCTGTAATTTTTTTTTCCAGCTAAAGATTTTCCAGTTTTTGTCGGTCTTTAAGCTAGTATATCTCTGTTAGCTGAGTAATATCGAAAAACTTTTAATATGATGCTAAAAATGCTCTTTTTTGAAATTTTAGACACATTTCGGAATTCATTCTGAACGCTTTTTATAATTACTTCATTTTGGATAACAATATGGTACTTGAGAGTTTTGGTTGAGTTTTTTTTTCAGTTAAATGTCAACAGATGCAATACAAGTCTCAAAATGAGAGTCTAGCTAAACCATTAACTGTTGTACCTATAATTTTTAACCCATTAATGCCTGACATTTTTTTTTTCAAAGAAATTTCGAAAACTGGCTACAAACAGTGTCTAATGGACAGGAAAAATAATAAAAAAAATATCATGTAAAAAATAATATTTTTATGAAGGAAAGAAACATCGTCCCTTAAAAGTTACGATAGACCCCAGAGTTGTTTTACTAACATTTTTTTCTGCCTACGATATAATATTTAAAAAGACATTTTCTAAGAAGACATAAAATCAGCAATTAACATAAACTGGGAAGCTGGGAATCACTTTAAAAACTTTGCTTTTTTCTTGAAATTGAGAACGATGTCATTTTTGATAAAGATCATATTGAAACTGCTACAGAACGCACTTTACAATGGTTATGTGCTGCAATCTGTTAATAACGAATTGAAGCAATACCAAGGTACTAATCGAACACTATTATTTGGCGGAAATGTTCATTTTTGTGAAATTCAGACCCTTTTTTGGACCGTCCCTAAAAAGGGACGCTAGGCATTAATGGGTTAATATATTAAGTATCATTAAAGTTGTAGTATGCTCGATCCAATTCTCTGACAATCCACCGATTTCAATCCTACACTACTTCTTGAAAGGGCCGGTTTTGTCCATCGGCTGGTGGGGATGGCACCACTCCAAACAAAAACACCGCCCCCCCCCCCTCGTTCCAGTCTGTGATGAATGAAAAGCAAAGAATGGACTGTGCCGGCGAATTAGCTGCGCTCCAGATGGCTTTGTCTCTTCGCAGATAAGCAGTCGAGAGATAGAGAAATTAATACTCTGCGCCCCGGAATTGTTTAGCTGGGAAATAATCCCCTCAACTCCGCTTTTATTCTTTCCCGCCGCGCCGTGTTTAGTACACAATTCTCAGTCGCGTGTGGAAATGGTGGCCGCGACTCTACCTTTCGTGTTCTGTTGAGTCATAAAGAAAACATTCCTTGTAAATAATACAATTAATGGCGATTTAAATGGTGCTGGCTTGTATTCTAATTTCACATTAGCTACCAGTTTTTTTTTTCGGCTTTTTTTGCTCCATAAGAGGATGTTTGCCTCCAACTCGTTTACTTTCGTATTAAATGCTGATAAGTCCGAAACTGCAGTCCATGGATCGAAATGAACGAGTTGGAGGTGTATTGCATGTTCCTCAGTATTTGTAATTTTTCCTTTTGGCGTAGTTAAAAAAAATGGTGTTGGGTTCAAATTTAACTAATTGTTTGCTCTTGCAATACCATGATAAGCTTACTGCTCAATTTCGACTATGATGTTACCTTCATTCCCCAAAGCAGAATACTTTGTGATGTTCTGCAACGTAAAATTATTTGACTAAAATTGTTCTGCAAGTATTTTAAGCCCTGTACAGTAGAAACATGAACGTTTTCAAAAACCATGATCCTCAAATCAAAATGGTTTCATATGAGACTGAAAGGAGTATTTGTTGAAAACTCAGTCTTACTGCAGAACAATGCCTGAAATTAAAATTGCAACCACAGATTCTTGGCAGAAAATGTAAAACCCTTCACTGTCTGCTCCTCCAAACATCAAAGAGCTCTGAATGCTTTGACACCGGATATATATGATATAGCAATATTTATGCTGATATAGCAATGTTTTCACTTAAAATAACAGCATATGGCTAATAATGAGACCAAGTCTCAGAGGCAGGACGCTTAAGGGGCATAAAACAGGTGCAGTCAAACATAATTTTCTGAAAAGATCTTTTTAAACATGTAATTATGTGCAAATTCTGCAGATTTTGTCCAACTTGAAGTAAATTTAAAATTCATGCAAATGTCGCAAAAAAATCGACTTTTTGATTTTCTGTTTAATAGCAAAACTTGCAGAAATTTATTATTTTTTTTCCTATTTTGATGAAATCTGCAGAAATTGTTCTGAATTTCTGCAAAATTGTATCTTTAGTTAGAAAACTGCCTTTTCTGCAGAAATTCTCTAGATTTCTGCAGAAAACTTTCAGAATTTTCCTCACATTTGAACAGAATTGTTCTGCAGCTAGATATCTGTTCTGCGACGTACGTTCCAAATTTAGCAGTATTCTGCTTTGGGGCCTTCATTTAGTGTTAGAAATAAGAATTTAAATCAAAACTATGCTATCACGCGGGTAAGAATGTCTCCGAATTCCCTCGGTATAACGGGATTTGCTCTCCATTTCGAAAGCTTCCCAAGTAGCACACTTCGTTTTTTAAAGGTTGTAAAATGGTTATTAACGTCGTGACAACGGATTAAAAACGTTTTTTGTGCTACCTGGGTTGTCACTTAATACAGTTTCATAAAATTATATTAAAAAACCCGTTGTATCGAATGTCCCCCCCCTCCCCCCGCAATCTATATCGTGATGGATGAGAAGAGATAAATAGACTCATCTATTTTTCCTCCGCTGTTCATTCACTCTGGCTAGGAGAAGTTGTTTTTCCTGCACTGACAGTGCGCCGGCACTGAAGCCACTTTTACAGAATTCTTCAAGATGGATCGCCAAGTTAGTGACGTAAAACCACTCGGTGTAACTTTTGCAAGGATGTTAACTTGAACATTTGTTGTTGTAGATTCTTTATAATGTTGTTATGAGTAGCTAATTGATATAGGTCAACACTTGCGGTCGCCAGTCGCCAAATGCGACCAATTTTCACGATTTGGCGATCATTATTTTCACTGAGGTCGCCAACGTGGCTACCATTCAAAAATGCTACACCCCTTTCCCGCCTTTGACCTTGACATGTGACCTTTTCCCAAATCCTCTTGTCCACTAAACATTCGGCAGTCGGATCGTCGGGGGCGTAGAAGGGGGGTGGTATTACACTCTCATCCACTTAAAATTCGGATGTGAGATCGCCAGGGACCAAGGTATTGTCCTCTTGTCCACTAAAAGTTCGGCAATAAATTGGGGAGGAAGAGAGAGGGGAGGTATTGTTAACGATACCACTTGCACAACGTTACAAAAAAACTGAAGTGAAAATCGTGGCAGCAATCCGCAAATTTGTTTTGTTTCAAAATTTGCAATTTCAATAACTCCGCTGTACTAAACACGCGATCCTAAAAACAGAAAAATGTCTTGCAGGATTTAGTAAATTGTACATTTCTGACTTAAAGTTCGTTCTTTTACTTTTTTTCTCAGTATAAATGGTTATTTATAGCCTCGCAGCACTCGAATAAAAACGCGTTTCCGAAATGACGTCGCGTTTTAGATTGTTCATATTCGCAACTTTAAGAGGAAATGATCGTTCCAAAATAAAGTTTCCTTCATAAAACATATGAATGGGAAAAAATATGGCTCTTTTGCATCAAAGTACATTTTGACAATTAAGGAAAATAAATCGCTTCTTTAACAGAAACACGTGCCTCGCCAAAAATAGCGCACCTGGTTTGAGATTTTAATCCTTTTGCATCTTGATAATGTTTCAATTGTTTTTGAAGTTTTGAAGCGTTTTGTTATCTGTTAACGAAACTCGGCTCATTTTATACAGTAATTTTGTAATGTATTTATTAATATAATTTTAATTGCTTATTGTAATATTAACATGCCACCAAAAAGCACGTGGCTCACCGAAATATGTGGGCCGTGTTTGAGCTATCAATCTTTTTGCATCCTGGATAATATTTATATTATTTTGGAACTTTTGAGACTTATGTTATCTGCTACTATGACATGTCTCACTTTACTCATTAATTGAGGTTTTTTTTTTTTTTTTTTTTTTTCATTATTTTAGTTGCTTGTTCATATCATATAATGTTAAAACCAAAAACACGTGATTTGCCGCCCGTGCGCACAAAATAACATGTGACTCGCTGAAAGTTGCGGACCTTGTTCGGGATTTCAATCCTTTCGCATCCTAAAAATATCTCAGTTATTTTGGAATCTTTGAGGCTTCTTATTATCTTCTACCGTAACTCGGCTCATTTTATGTATTAATTTTCTAATTTATTTAATAATTAACCTAATTTTAATTCGTCGTTCATATCATGTGACATGAACCTTAAAAGTGTAGTTCGACGCCCATGCCAACAAAGAAACACGTGATTCGACGAAAATTGCGGCCTCGTTTGAAATCTCAATCTTTTTACATCCTGATAATATTTAAATTATTGTGGAAGTTTTGAGGGATTTTATTATCTGCTACCATCTATATCTTGGCTCACTTTATTCTTTTGTTTAATAATCATTTTTTACTTAAGAATATTTTGCTGCTTGTTTATACTATGTTATTAAAACCAAAAAAGAAGTGTTTTGAGACCAAAGGTCGGGTTTTTACCAAATTTTGAATGTTTGCTCTTGCTATACATACTAAAAAAAATCAGATAAAATATTTTTGAAGTGTCTTACAACAGGGGTTGGCCCGAGTTTAAACGGTACTGTCCAAACTTAAATTTTATTGATTTTTTTTTTTTTGTAAACAAGTATCAAAAACAAATAACAAAAGAAATATTTTTTTTCGTCATAAGAGCAAGTTAGAACTTATTTATTGAATTTTGAACATTCAAATATGGGTATAATCAAACTTTATTCTTGATTTTTAGCAAGTTACATTGAAAATGCTGTTCTTCACTAGAAATTTCAATTATACCCATGAGCTTAGTTTTTTTTTTTTTTTTAATAGTAGTTAGATAACAATAATCATATGAAATTAGCCAAAAATTGATTATCTGTAATAACTACATAATGCACTTACTTGAAATGGAATCATATCTAAATATTTATAACATGTTCCAGTATCATTATATAAAAAAAATATTGTGGATTATAAATTACTCATTTTTATACTGTTCAAATTTATATTTCCAACATCTGGAAGAAATGAATTTTAAAATACTTGCAATTATTTATGTTTATCATTTATGCTGCCTTCTTTATCTTAAAATTTAGTTATAGACTGAGAACAAACTGCAAAGCATATATTACTTGTTCATGTAATATTTCTGAATAGAACGAAGTGCTTCCTTATTTCAAACAAATCATGTTTCAGAAAACAAAAATGTCATTGAGTTTTAAAATTTTTGAAATTCATATTTTTTCTTTAATTTTAACCTTTTTGACAATATATTTGAGCAATGAATGATGGATGATGTTTAGTCATGCATCTATTTTTAAGAAACGTAAAGGTAGCACTTTAGAACATTGTTTATATAAACATTGAGCTTTACATTATTGCTTTAAAATTTTAATATATTTTTCTAAATAAACATTTTACGCACTTTTTTTTTAATTTTAAGTTTGGCTACCATTTTCTGAAATTTGGCTACCATTTTGTGTGGTGTTAGTAGCCATTGGCTACCAATTCAAAATTTGAGTGTTGAGGTATACTAATTGAGTTTGTTTACATTGCTTAATTTTCCATTTGACTTAGTTCATTCTTTCTCTACTGACTTTCTCTACCTATTGCAGCTTTCGAACTTTTTGTTGTTCCGTTGATCTGAGATCAGTAATACTAACTTGGGGCCAGTATGAAATAGAATGTAGTAGTCCGTTAACCTGTGGTCGACTCAATGTCAATTAAGAAATTTAATCTTTTCATTTATAACAATTTTAAATTTTTGTATTTACTATTGAGTTTTTTTGTAAATTTTTCTCATTTGAATTTTAAAGCTACATCGTAACGATGTTGCAAAAAATAAATAAAATGATCATAATTTTATGTAGAAATGTTTTAATTACGTTTCGTATAAAGTGTACCAGTTATATCTTCATTCTCTTACCAGTTACTTTTTCTAATGATTTTTAACGCTGTACTGTACGTACTGTGATGTTTGCGGAAAATAAGACCATGCCATTGAAATACCATTGCGACTCTTTTTTCCGTAACAGCTCATCCTCTAACCAAGTCTTTTATGGAATTTAATGACCAATAAACTAACTTTAAAATGTACTATTTTTTCACGGAATTTACTAGACGTGTGGGCTGTTTTAAATCAATATTTGATTTAATTCTCATCATCTGCATTTGTTTTACACAGATACCTCGTTAGTTCGAGCATGCTTAAATCGAATTACTGCTAAGACGAACTACATTTTTGTAAAGGTCCCTTGGAGCTCGTTTTACCGATGTCCGAATGTACTTATATTTGATTTTACTCTCTACTTACTACTTTTGTTTTCATTGTTCCTCCCACGTTTTTAACTTTTATGGAAGGGGGGGTGGGAGGAAGTCTGGTGGGATCTTTTTCTTTTCTCTTTCTTAAACAAACTGTATATCGATCACCACTTCAGGTAAAGATAAGCAAAATTTATTTACGGCGTAGGAAAGGGTCGTCCCCGCATCCGACCCCTATTCCCTTGAAGCTCAAGATTACTCTTCTATCTGTAAATATGTTATTTTTCTCTTTTTAAAGGCATTTTTTTCATTACTTAATCAATTCCATTCAGTTAGGACTGTCTATTGTCCATGCAAAATGGAAATGAAATTTCGGTTTCTCTTATTTAAAATTGTAATTATTGGTTTTTGCTTTTTTGAGCCTGTTGCCCCCCCCCCGCCCCCACCGCCATCCCGAGGATTTTCTCGTTACGTCATTGCTGAAAACAATTTCATATTTTTAGTGGTGAAAGGGTTCGAAATTTCCATCTCTATTTTTCAAAAATGGGTATTCTCCTTGAAAATATATTCTTAATCCACCCCCCCCCCCTGACGCAAATTTCTGAGTCTATCCCATAATAACTCCGTTATCTCCCTCAGACCACTTTATCTGAGGAAATAGAAAAGTGCTCTGGAGCACGGTTAATTCGACAAGAAGGAGCGAAGCGGATCATTCCATTCTTCGCCCCTAATCCATCATGTCGTGTCTTCGCAGGGGGGAGGGCATGCGGAGCCCATTGTTTTTGCAATGATTGAGGTCCCCTCCGGATTGGACGAGTCCATTCTTCCGCGAGGAACTAGTAGAGTGTGCAACATTAGACTTAATGGAGAAGGATGGTTGGCGGTGGAATAGCTGGCTGTGATTGGCCCAGGGAAATGAATAGCCAGGAATATTTCCTTGACTTAGTGCATAGGCCGAGGCTGATAAATCTTTAAGGATCGAATACTTTCTACGACAATTTCGGGTCATTTCTTGCCTGTTTATTAAAATGTGCAAAGCTCACTTTATGCCAAGCTAATCATCCATTTAAAATTATTTTTCCGATTATTATTTCTTTTTTAAATAACTGTACAATAATTTTGGATACAATGTTAGAAATAAGCTGTCGTTAGTCGCAATTTGCGACCAAAAATTTTGGTTTGATGCCTAGATTTACAATACTAGGTGCCAAATTAAACGCCTACAGTTTTGGATCATATTGAAGCTTTTTTTCTTGACTCATCGTTATTCAGACCATTTATTGACTTAAAGGGTTTTTTTTTTTTTTTTGTAAAAGTAATATGTAAAAGTAAGTTGCCATCAATTTTGTCTTTAAAAAATAATTTTCTTTTGTAAATTTAACACTTCTTTTAAATATATACTATCGCTGTGTGTAGTATTTCTGTTTAATATATATTTTTTAAATATTCGGATAAATATATTTGATTCATCAAAAAAATGCACCTACGGTTCATTTTGACGCTTAAAAATTATACCAGGCTTCATCATGACGCCTAGATTCAAATTCTTATTTCTGATTATAAAAATTTTAATAGCTACATATTTTTAGCCTACTTTCCCGTTCAAAATAAAAGAAAGACGAAAAAAGTATTAAAAGTAATGCATCTAAAAAATATCGCCAAGTCCAAAAAATATCGCCAAGTTAAAAAAAATATCGCCAAGTCCAAAAAATATCGCCAAGCTAAAAAAATAAAAAGGTAAAACGAATATCGAAAAATTAAAAATTTGAAAGTAGGGTATTGAGATGGGGAATTTGTGTGTCGGTCGGTCTGTCGGTCCCCCCCCCCTCCCTAATAACTTTTGAATGAACATTCCGATTTGGACAAACTTGTTTTTGTTGGATAGATCTCGGCGAATACAGCTCATTCCCATTTTTCGATTTGAACAATTTTTGGTTCAACTTTGAACCGTTCAAACAACCTGTCCCGCGATGCTAACTTTTGAGTGAACAGTCCGATTTGAACAAACTTTTTTTTATTCGAAAGATATTATCAAGGATACTTCATTCCCGTATTTACATTTCCGATTTGAACAATTTTTCGTTCAACATTGAACCGCTCGAGCAAGCTGTCACCCCTAATAACTTTTGAGTGAACAGTCCGATTTAAATAAACTTTTTTTTTTTTGTTCGAAGTCTCTCAACAAGGAAACTTCATTACCGTATTTAAATTTTCAATTTGAACATTTTTTCGTTCAACATTGAACCGTTCAAGCAACCTTTCCCCACCTAATAACTTCTGAGTGAAACATCCGAATGGAATAAACTTTTTTTTTTGTTTGAAAGATCTCGGAGAGGCTCAATCCCATATTTTGCTTTCTGATTTGAACCATTTTTCGTTCAATATTGAATCGTTCAGAAAAAAAAATAACATTAGTGCCTACGGGGAATTTAAGTTGAATGTTGATCCTGAACTTGAAGTCGGATTTCCTTCAAACTAACTTTGTAAGAAAATGGTTTTGATAAATAATGTTTGTAAAGTACTTTTCTGAATAATCTTCTGTGAGGACTCTGATTCCGACTCCGACTCCGCAAACATGGCGGAAATGCAAGCTCAGAAAAAAAAAAAAAAAATGACTGACTGTGCAGACGATTTTTTGTTTATTTATTCATTTGTTTTATTTTATTTATTATTGTTTTTTTTTTTTTGTCAGACGATTTTTTTTTGTTACAAAAATGTTTCATTCACATTTTCATCATTATTCTTTATTTATATTTAACAACTGGCAACGGATTAAAAGTGAAATTCGAGACATTTTATCAACGGACGAGTTTTTGTTTTTTTTTTTTTCTTTTTTTTTCTTTCTTTGATAAAATGTGTTTTGATGTACTTTGTACTTTTAATTTTTTTTTGAAAACAATTGAGGAATTTTTCTACGGAAGAACTGTAACAGTTACATTCTTTAAAAGGTGCGACAAAACTTTATTTATTCATTTATTTACTTTTTATGTGTCTATTTCATCTGAAGAGAGGGGTACATTTTGCTTTTAGAAATCAGCTTTAAGTGCTAAAAAGGTATGTTTGACATAATTTTTAGTCTCAGATAATCAAGAGAATAATGATCAGATGCTAGAATGCCGATGTCGATGTACGGGAAAGTAGGCTCGTTTAGTTCTTGACAGAACTTCTTGTTTATTACTAATTTTGGATGACTATACAATACTTTAAAGTTTTTCTTTAGTTTTATGCCAATGGGTGCAGTGACATTAACATTTGAGGTGGGGTAGTCAAAAATACAAATGTTGTGAATCCAAGTTATCATCCTGAATGAGTAAGTTTTGCTTCGTAATGCAGCTTCGTTATATCGTAATATTATGCTTTCAAATTAAAAGTTATTGGGGGGGGGGGTGGCAGAGATTCTGACTAACCGAAGAACCCACATTATCCATCCTACCCTCCTCCCCGTCTCTTAACCCTACTTTCAAAATTTTTATTAGTATGCGTTTTGGGAAAAAAGAGCGAAAAGAGAGATAATGCTTGTGGTTCTGTTTATTATTATTTTTTTTTTGTTGGAGGGGGGGGGCATCAGTTGACACACACTTCCAACTAAACACTTCCAACTTGACTGAAACAACATAAAACTTTAAACAGAAAAGTGTCTTTAAAGTTTTATGTATGTTTGTAAAACACACACACGAAAACTTACTGGTGTCTTTCTTCTTGTAATTGTGTAAAAGGGAAGTTATTGTTGTTATCCATCTGTTTAAGAAAAACTTCGTAAAATGGTGTTAAAAAAAAGGAAATTTATTGAAAGAATGAACTATGGTGTGTTTATTTTTTCCCCTGATAATGTGTAATTTTTGTCGAAATAGGTAACAAAAATGTGACAATTATTTCTTTCTAGAGTTCAGGGAAAGTTTGTTTTCTCCTTGGAAAAAATTTTGCTCAGGCTCTAAAAAGTAACGAGTTCTTAAACGTATGAGAGGCACTTAGGTTCTTTTCCAATTAAAACACATACAAACATGTGATAAACTCTTGCTTTTTAAAAAAATCATTTTTTTAAATTCAAAGTATAAAACATCGTCTGCACAGTAAAATCCAAAATTAATTTTTAATCATATCAAAAACGACTTAACATTTTGCAAGCGATGCAAATTTTTTCCTCTTCAGCGAAAACGTTCGAATTTGATGGCCGCGTTCCAACTCAACTCTGTGACGTAGAGAGAGAGAGAAGGGGTGCGTGGAGTGGAGACTGAGCTCTTTTGAAGTGAAAGGTGTTTCATTTTGGGCGGGAAAAAGGTATTGTTGGAAATTTCCAGCATGAAGCGCTAAGTACTCATTATTTTAGTTAAGCCCATAAATTATTCTCCGTGAAAAGGGGATGGCGATGGGGCGTTTGGAACCCCCTCCGAACGTTAATTGTTCGAGTTTTACGACGATGTTTATGGGGCGAGGTGTTTTCCTTTTTAATGAAATGTCGTTTGTTTGAGCGGGGTAGGAATTCGCGAGTTTTAATTTTCCATCTTTAATGCAATTAATAAGCGCGAATGGTGATTAGCTGATCGCCAGTTCTTGATTATTTTTTTCGCCACGCAATAAATGGTTGTCAATTTTGATGCCAATACAGTAACCTCTCGTTACATCGCGCCTCATTATATCGCTCATTCGGATATATCGCTTTTTTCCTTGTCTCCCAACAAATTATTTAAGAAGTAAATAAATAAATAAATAAAAAGAAATAAATGTAGTTGCTCTGAACTTGACATCACAAAAAAAAAGTTAAAAGAATTTTTTTTTTCTTTTTTAAATCAATGAATAAAAAACTGCTATATTTGCCATGCCCTTAACTCGTGAGTTTCTTTCGATTCGTATTCCACTAAAAATATCTTAAAAATTATTTTTAGTTTAAAAGAAAAATTGGTACACTAATTTTCTTATTTTTTTTTTTTGTTGAGGAAGTCTTTCTAATATGTTAATAAACAAATACTTTGGTAGAGGCAAATGAGATTCATTTTTACGTTAATAGAATGGTTGCTTTTTATGACCTTGGTTGCATCATTTATTCGGATATTTGGCGTTTTTTTGCTGTCGCTCCAGAAACGCGATGTAACGAGGGGTTACTAACTGTATAAAGATGTTTCAATCTGATTTAAGCAAATAGTTATTATTTTGAAATTTCAAACTAATTTTCATTCCACGTTAAGCAGCTTATTGTTAAAATTCCTCAACAAGTATTACGAGTCATTCTTAGTCCCGACACCATGTATATAATGAATCAAGTTCTTTGCGGAAAAATTATTTGAAATCTTGTTATTTGTTGTAACAAAAATTAACAATATCAGGTACCAAAAATAAAGATATAAGAAAAATCAAGTTATGTATTTACTTATTTAGTGCCAATTCTTTTAGGAAATTATAATCTTTATTAATTTCGTTCTCTTTCTTTCTAGGTAAGAAAATTGTGGGTTTTTGATTACTCTACTCAGGTAAATTTTCTTATTTTGTTGTTTTCAACTTTAAACATTAATTACTAGAGCCCGGGTTATATGCACAGTAAATTCATTTTAATATGCACTTAAGTTGTATACAGCTAAAATGTTTATTTTCGTGCAAGGATTTTTAATTTTGTAACAAACTGCAATTTATATTTCCAGTTTAAGTTGTCCTTTGCTTTTTGAAATTTAAACTTTTTTATCAAAAAGTTTAAATTGATAACTTTCCTTTTCTTTTTATTTCTTTCCTTCTCTTTTTTGTGTAAGAAAAAATACAACATATTTACATTGCAATTTTTGTTTTTGTTTAATCCAGTTACTTTCCTTTCCTTTCTTTCTTTTTTGTGCAATTTTCATTTTTGTTCTTCAGTTAAAAAATGTTTTTCTTGACTTTTACCTTATGATCCGTCTTCCTTGTGATGGTATTCAAATTATTTTTTTCGGTTAGCTAGTACTAACTTTGAGATTTTTATATACTGTTGAGAGTACTTTTCTTTTCGTAACTATTGTATTTATGTACTATAAAAGGAAAGAAAAGGAATTTAAAAAGTGAAAAAAAAAAAAAAAATGACATTAATATTAGGGATGCACCGATAAGAAAATTGGCCGATTACCGATTAATCGTCTGAGCCGATTAATGATAAGGATAATTGTTTTTCTACTACCAATGTTACCATCACTGTTTTTTATCTCTTATACAATTCCAAGTTTAGAAATAGTAAGTAATTTATTTCTGGGAGAAGATTTTTTTTCATTTTCCTAGTTTTCACAAAATAATTTCAATATTTTATCAAATTTCTTAGAACCAATTTTCATATTAGTGTCAATAATATTAGTAACACATTGTTAGTTATGTAATTGGAAATAAAATTTATAAAAAAAGGAGGGGTGGGGGAGTGTGTGGTGAACACTCCAGTTTAGGAGTACTTTTAATTCATATATTTTAGTAATCAGTAGCAATTTAATTCAATACTTTTATTCTTTGAAAATTAGAGGTTATCTGAAAGCACTGTGTTAAGGAGAAAACTATCGTTACATGAAAAATGTTGCATCATTGTCTATGTATATTTATTCAAAGTAGGAGAATTCATTAAAAAAAAATTTTATATCAACTGTGAGGATTATTATTACTGTTAATAAAATTATTCATCATAGTTTCCTAGTGAAAATATACTTCAGAGAATAATATCTGAAAAATATTTTTCAGCCGATTAATCGGCCCGATTTTGCCGATTATGGCCGATTAATCGGTACTGCCGATTAATCGGTGCATCCCTAATTATTATACACTAGTGGACGTGGAGTTTAACAAGAAATCTAAAAGCGTATATTATTGGTAAATGTAATGTATTTAATGCAAGTGGGTAATTGGTAACTTTTTTAATACGATAATTAAAAAATAAATAAAATAAAAAATAAGCCAACAGCTTGATACTGAAAAATATTATATTGTCTTTATATAAGGAGTGACGGAATACTTGGAAAAATCTGGGAAGTTTAAAGGTGATCTGGTGTATACGGCCGATGGCTAAACAAGTGTCATTGCGAATATTTCCAATTATTCGCTGCTTTTTTTTTGTGTGCTTTTTTTTTTTTTTTTTGCAAAATTGAGCTTGATCTTAAACAACGTGGTTTTTCATGACATTTGATGAGAAGCGGACTTATATCGTCTTATAATTATATTGTATCTTCTTTTATTTTTCTAAACATCATTAGCCGATTACTTTCAGCCATCTATCATTCTAAACGGCCAATAATTTTTGATTTTTTTTCCCATCACTGTGCTCCGGAAATTACGTCAATATCCTGTACATATATTTTGTTGCTTAGCCGATTTTTTTTTCCGTTCTTGTTCCTATTTCGCCCGTAAATCCCAAAAGACGTGATTTGTGGCCGAGTCTTTAAGGACGAAAAAAGAACAAGGAAAGAAAAAAAAAGAGAATAGTTTTCCATTTCTTCCGGTCAATCGTTGTCGTTGGATATTACTTTTTCCAATTTTGAGGAACAAAAGAAAATTCTGTAATGAACTTCCTCTTTTAAATGGGACGCTGTCATTGATTGACTCATTGATGACTTCCTACCCGCTCCGCAAAGGAGAAAGAAAAAAAATCATTGGCCAGAATAATGAGAACATCTAAACTCGGACAATGTAATACATGGCCCTTTGAGAAGGTGAGATAATACGAAAAGAATAAAAAAATATTTTACCCAACATTTACAGTAAAATATGCGATTTGGGATTGTTATTTTTTTGGAAAAAATTCTTGTAAAAGCCGTTAATGAAGTGTACAGTTTAACCCATTAATGCTTGATATTTTTGTTTCAAAGATATTTTGTATACTGGTTACAAACAGTGTTTAATGGACAGGAAAAACAATAAAAAGTATACTATCACGTAAAAAATAAATTTTTTATTAAGGAAAGAAGAATCGTCCCTTAAAAGTTACGATAGACCCCAGAGGGTACATACTTTCTCTATCTCTATCTCTACTAATAATAAAGCTGAAGGTTTGTCTGTCTTTCTGTCTGTTACGCGCGTAGCGCCAAAACCGTTCGGTCGATTTTCATGCCACTTGGCACAAAATTAGTTTGTAGCATGTAGTTTTGCACCTCGAAGCGATTTTTCGAACATTCCATTTCGTTCTTTTTTTATTCGAATTCTCAGCGGAAATTCGATAAAATATGGAAGAAATATTCCACACACATTTTCAAGTCTTATGTCATTCGAAAGCTTGAAATTTTCTGCACAAAATGAAGTTTTTTCGAAGTTTCTACGATCATCAGGAGAGCTGTAACAATTGTTTTTAGAATCCCGAAATTCAAGGCTTACCTTCAGTAAAGCAAGCCAAACGATTCTAAAATGGATCAGCTCGATAATAAAATTTGTTTGAAAAGAGAGATGAAAAGAATTATTTTATCAACGGAAATCAACTTTTCATGTTGTTACTATGGTTACGTGTTCATACTTATTTTTGTTTCGTTCTTTTTCCAGGGTTGCCAGACGTAGTATTTTTGATTCTACGGTAGTATTTTTTCGGCCCAAATAAGGAGCGTAGTATTTTTCTGGCAACCCTGTTTCCAATATACTAATGACTTAATTAAAAGATTTGGCGGATTTTTTTTTTCATTTTCATAGATTTCGCATTTCAGCAACATTAATTTTGGCAACGTTTGGAAACAGTAGTATTTTGTAATATATTTTTTAGAGGAGGCGTAGTATTTTTTTGTTCCAATTCTCTGGCAACCCTGTTTTTTTCCCGGTGAAGATGCTTTGGGACCCTGCTTGGCGCGTTTTCAAAAAGTCAACTACGCAAAATAGCTAGGGTTACCACGCTTGGCGCGCCTATCGTTCATTTAGCGAGAAAAGGGTACCTAAAGCACAGATTAAGGAAATATCGTATCAATTTCGATATTGCATCGTTTTTTTAAAGTGTTTCATTTCGGAAAATGTATTGTTTTGTTTTTTAAGCTAGGAAAGAAAACTTTCTTCTTCTTTTAAACTTTTGGTAAGATTTCTGTTGATTTCTGTTATCAACAAAATTGTTCTTATTTTCTCTTTTGGCTTATTTTTGTCCATCTCCCTTGGGGTTGCATTCGAATGTTCCAAGGGGGTGTTTTACCCCATTTATCGGGTAAATCAGTGTTTTCAATGCAAGGTGATATGAATTGGTTAACGAAAGTGATATGAATTGGCGCGATCACTTGGCGATATATCGCCAAGCTTTTGATCGCCAAATATTTGACGCCAAATTGGCGATTTTTTTTTTTTTTTTTTTTTTATTTAGGTTCAATTTGGCGCTGTTGGCGATATTTTGCGAAAAATCCACTGAATGATGTTAAAAACGACAATCTTTAGGAGATTAATCATTGTAAAATATTTTATTGCATTGTTTCGTAGCAAACTAGGGCTACAAATGTTTGAATTGTTAAAGGGGTTACAGTACCTCAAAAATGACCAAAAGACCAAAAAAAATTTTATTGCATATTTCAAAAGTAAAAGGAATTTAAAACACTCAGAAAAAAATAGCATTGTTCTAGCTAAATTATTTAAAAAGTTATGAGTGACTTTAGGGCATGTATGCTATGTGTTATAATGGAAAAGTCAAACTTTAAAGTGCTTTTTCTCGGTGATCAGTTTTTAGTGTTTCTATGTTACTAGAAATGCTAAGGAATTTTTTCTATTAAAGATATAACTTTGAAGCAATATTTTTTGCACTCAGGATAATATATTTAACAAAACTGTGCATTGAATAAGCGTTTTATAAATTACAAAAATTTTTAGAGTTTGTTAAACCTCGAAGAACAAAATTTTCTAAGAATTTTTTTACATAAAAGGTCACAAAATATTTTCTAATCAAAATATAAGAAAATGAATGCACAGATTTTTGGAGGTAATTCTTGTGATCATTTCGCAAAAAGAAATTTTGAAATTAGTGCAGAAACAAAAAAGCCAGAAGCAGCAAGGAAAGGTTTTTAAAAAATTGAAATTTTCTTAAATTTTTCAAATTTTCAAAAAAAGTGAGCAAACTTTTTAATGTTTGAAAATAAATTAAGAAGAAACAAAGATTTCAAAGAATTACATTCTTCACGTAAATTAAAGAAATTTGTTAGAAAGTACTGTAACCCCTTAAATACTTTAGGGTTCAAATTAATTGACTTTTACTTAATGTATCTGGCTATCTGGTTGAATATTGTATAACTTCTGTGCCAAGGAGAGAGAAATTCATTCGCAAAAATAACACGTTCAGCTAAGTTCGGTTCAGAGCTGCAAAATTTATATAATACAAGGTCCTTTGAGAAGTCGAGGTAATATTAGAAAAAAAAAATCTTGACATTTACCGTAAAATTTGCGGTTTGGCATTGTTATTTTTAGCCTGAAATTCTGAAAAAAATATTTTGCTTGAAGTTTGTGAACCGCAGATGAAGTTTTCAATTTAAATAATAAAGCGATCAAATTAATTTTTTGTTCTATTTATCTGGATGAATTTTGGATAACTTTTCTAAGATAATTTTACTCTCTGAACAGGGACGCCATTTCGAATTTTTCCAGGGGGAGGGGGGCAAAGGGTGCATACACAATGTGAAATTTATCAAAAAGTGGCAAAAACCACGCCTACTTATATGCCAATACATTGATTTCCCAAAGTCAGGGGGGGGGGGGCAATTGACCCCCCTGCCCCCTAAATGACGGGCCTGTCTCTGAAACTGATCATCTCTCATTTGTATTATTCATTTAGACACATGTTGAATAAAATTTCCCACGTTGTATATTATATTCATACAAATGTACAGTGTACACTCGATATTTTCTTTTACCGTATTTTAATTCATATCATGGGAAACGGATCGCTTTGGATCAAGTTTCTCACAACGTCTTGTTTCTTCTCTTGGAAAAGTACTGGATAACATTTTGCTTCTTGCATATTTCCATACCTTCTTCTCCATAGTATATTCTATACACTTGCATGAGTACATAATAAATTATCTTTTCTTATTATACTCCCAGATTACATGATTGCATGTCTTATTTGCGTTGATACTGTGTGAAATAACAGCAAGTTTTCCTGTTTTTTTTTTGGGGGGGGGAGGGGAATCAAGATAAATATAGGATAAATTTCTTTTTGTTGGGTAGTAAATTTGCGCACTGGGAAAATTTTGCGCAAAGTTTTTCTTCTGTTTCTCAACCACTAGGAATGTTTTGAAATTCCATTTGAAATCTTAAATTATTTGTTTTTAATTTATTAATGGATGAAAAATTTGAAACATGTTATTTTGTTAGATCTCTGTATATGTATATACAGGGTGTCCACTCCAATCGTGGACCAATAGCTAATTTCTAAACCGTTAGAGATAAGCATATAGTTTATTTAGGAAAAAATCTCCAAATTATGAAAGGAATTTTGGGTCTATTCAATGTTTTTCAAAAAATCAAATTTTGAAAGAGTTACGAAATTTAAATTTTTATACAGCCCCCCAGTCCTATCACTCATATTTAGTAAAACATTCTTGACACTGTAACGTTTAAAACTAAAAAAAAATCACTCTTCTACCACAAAAATTGACCGAGTTATGACGTTTTGAAAAATCAAGATTTTGAAGGATTTCGCATACGGTCCCTTGAGAGATCTCTCGATGACGTCATGAAACAATGCAAAATCTTGATTTTTCAAAACGTCATAACTCGGTCAATTTTTGTGGTAGAAGAGTGATTTTTTTTTTAGTTTTAAACGTTACAGTGTCAAGAATGTTTTACTAAATATGAGTGATAGGACTGGGGAGCTGTATAAAAATTTAAATTTCGTAACTCTTTAAAAATTTGATTTTTTGAAAAACATTGAATAGACCCAAAATTCCTTTCATAATTTGGAGATTTTTTCCTAAATAAACTATATGCTTATCTCTAACGGTTTAGAAATTAGCTATTGGTCCACGATTGGAGTGGACACCCTGTATAAACAAAGCTTGGAGGGAAAAAAAAGTGGAAATCTTTTCATGATGGACAATTCTTTTTAAAAGTCTTACTATATAATTCCGTTTAAAACATGAAATAATTGCTTTTTAGTCTTATTATAGATGAAGAATTAGAAATATCAAACAATTTTGTATAATATCTGATAGTATATGCATACTCACATAGTTTGGGGGAAAATGATAGTTTTTATATTTCCTTCTTTGAAAAGTTTTTCTTCCCTTAAAAGGTAATTTAATTTTGATCGAAGAGATAAATCATTTCTAATTCACCCTCCGAACTGGCGTAAAATTCGAAATAGAAATGTCACGATTTTTTCTTTCTTTTTTAATCAAAAAATTAAAAATAGTAAGAATGAAACGGAATCAGAACTCGTCAAACACCCCAGACTGCAGTTCGTAATGTCTGATAAAACTCGATTCGTGCTGGGTAGGGGGGGGGGGCACATAGTACATTAAACTGAAGTGAGTTGAGATCATCTGGGGCTGCATAAAAACGATTTACGCATATCTTTTAATTCAATTCCATTTGGCAGAAGAAATCGAACGCGATGTGGTAAAATGGAAAATACAGGATGAAGAAAAGAAGGAAATCAATTCATCGGAAGTCGTGGGAATTCTCTGCTCTGTGAGGAGGATCATTTGCCTGATGTGGTTCGATATTTCACATTAAATGTGGCGGGAATCGGAAGTTGATCGACCATTCTGTTGGCCACGTTTGTAAAGACCTTTGAGAGTTGTGTGTACGAAAATTGTTTCATGTGTTGTATAAAGACGGGATGTGTCATTGATGTGGTCGAAAGCATTTTATATCTTGCTAAGGAACCAAATCAGGGTTTGAAAAAACCCAGGTTTTTTTTTTGAAAAAGCTCAGCCGAAAAAAATCAAAAAGAAATGCAGAAAGTAGTTTCCATGCCAATTATGATCTCTGAAGGTCTTAATTTGCAGTAAAACATCAAATATACGAAATCTTTAAAAATCCAAACGTACTCCCATTGAATTGAAAAGGATTTTAATGCTCTTTTTGCTGAAAATCCGTGATTTTTAAAAATGAGTTTAAGTTGGTTTTTTTTTCGTCTTTTGAACTCTTGGGCGCGACCCTGTTTATGCCTATGAGCAGGGACAGATACATTCAAGGGGGAGACGATGGGGGCGATCGCTTCTCCCTTGGGGAACTCGCCACTTGTACATCTTCAATATTGAAGTCCAAAAAAGGCGTCTTTGGACTATTTTGATGCTGAAGGGAGGTTTAGGCATCTCTTCAGGATGCGTTTCGCCAGGGCGGATCCAGAAATGTTCCAAAGTAGGGGCGATTGATTTTTTTTCGCCATGCATCCTTGTTAACATATGTTGATTACAAATGTTTTTGTCTTCCGTTTTGAAAAAATTCCAGATCAGTGCCCGAATCCCCGCACCCTTTCCCTCAATATCATCAAAGATCAACTAAAATGGCCTTTTTTGAACTTCAAAATCTAAAAACTGCTGGAGAACTGCTCCAAAACACAAATGAGGTCAACATGTGTAAACCAAGAGATGCCCTAAAGAATACGTATTAAAATCAAACGTCTCTTCCTTAAAACATTTGATCTTGCCTATGAAGTTATTAACCGCCTCCCTCACTAGGGCAGTGGTGCGGGGGGGGGGATTTGTTGGAACTCACCTTTGGGTTTAAGAAGGCTATTCACATTACATTTGCATTGTTTTTACAAAAGAAAACAAAAAATCTCGGCGGTCGGCGTCCTTCTCATCACCCCCACCCCCAAATGTAGCTCTCCCCCTGAAGAGAAACAAATTACTTGCACAAAGCCGCGAAATAAAATCATTAAAAACGACAAAATTAGTGTGAACTCCATTTCTTTCTGTCTCTTATTTTAAACTACAATTGTTTGTTGTGGTCTCGATAGTCGGGAAAGAAATGTAATACAAAATTTTTGGCACTAAGGTTTTTAATCCTGTCCGCGTATTTATAACACTGATACTGTAACTGTACCATTCTACATTTGTTATTAATTTCGAATCAGTAGTATCTTGTACTACGTGTGCGCTGTACGTAAAAAATTGTGAATTACCTTTTTTGTTACCTCCTATAATATAAACCTGGTTACTTATTATGTCGCTGTGACTGTATTACTTTTTATTAATTGTTTTTTGTAACTTATAATGTAAACAGTTTTACCATTAATATTCGATCGGTTTCTTTTTGCTTCACGAAATTAAGAGAAATCGAACTTCATTTAACTTGTATATCTATCAGTTCACGTAAAAAGAAAATAGTTTGTCATACACGATGGATAAAATGCCAAACTTTGCAAATGGATACATTAAGATCATTTAGAAATGTATACAGAGCTTTTTGCGCAAATCTTTTAAATATCATCCCTTTACCGAAAGGGAAAAGAACGCAGTAAAATAAAACGAGGAGCATAAAAATGAAAAAAAAAAAAAAAAAAAAGCACTTCAGTGAAAGTCGTCTGCAACTTGAAGCTCTCAACCTAGATCGTTTGCATGATGGAATTCCGTATTCCGCATTAAATTTGGCGGGAACCAAATTTGATCGACCGTCGCGTGTTCCGTTAGCCGCTTTCCGCGGAGTTTTCGAGCGTTATGAGAAAATGGAATATTTCATGGTTCTATCGAGTGGTTAATGAGTTCCTGGGCCGAATTCTCTTCGTATGTGGGGTATTCGAATTCAACTGAAGAAAACGAGATTCGTTTGATAGTGTACGTATTTTAAAATCTTTTCCATATAAATATTTTTATGAACTTTAGAGCGGTAACTATCTTGGTTATTATCTCGTTTTATAAATTGTTCTGTGATAGTTGTTAGAATTATTTGTTTCGAACGGTACATTTAGCTTAAAATCTTTATTTGCATATTATTTTTATTTAGTGTGTAAGATACCACTGTTAGAACTGAACTGAAGAAAAATATGCAAATTATAATCCTATAAATACAAGTTAACTGTATCAATGGTGAGGTTGTTATCATGTGAGCTACGAAGTAGGTAGTTATGTTTGTTTATGTTCGTGTACATAAGTATAATAAAGAATATTCTTGAACTATATCTCATCTGTCAACTTTCACCAGGGTGGATGTGGATGTAAGTTATGCACACCGCTGTTTGCGGATATTAATTCAGGGGTCAATTCAGGATATTTGATCAAGGTCCTGTTTTCGGAATTTTGTGAAAAATAGTTCCGAGTTTTGTAAAAACTAATTCCTAATTTTGTGAAAAATAGTTACGGCAAGAAATATTCCTGATCGTTCTTTAAACTCGGACTTGTGTGAAGAGTCCGTTTTCGAGTGCGGGATTTTTGTGAAGGGTCCCTATTTTAGTGACTGAATTTTGTGAAGGGTCCTTTAACGGACCTAATTTCTCTCTAGATTGACCCCTGTAACTTCTACAATAGTTTGGCATTTGCGGAAATTCATTGCTGATTTGACTTAGCACTGTTATCGCCATTTACTTTGTAATAGACATGAAGGAATTCTTTGTAATCTGTTTGGCTTAGTTTTGCGAGCAAAGTTTTTTTGCTGAAGTAGCTTTTCTTTCTGGATTGTGCGCATAATGCAATGAGCGCCGATTTTATTGAATCAGCCGCTTTATCGAATCAAAAATTTAGAACAAACGTGATTCGTACTAGCGGCGGCCACTGTATTATTACACAGGCCAACGATGAAAAAACTTTTTTAATGAAAATACCTTATTCTTATGTTGTTTAGGTTGCTGAATCCAAATATGATGCTTAAAAAGTTGTATCACCCACCATTTATTCACATTTTATAGTTACATTCATGAAATAAAGAAACATTTTTAGAATTTAACAGCTTTTTCATAGTTAAGATAACATGAAAAAATAGGTCTAATGAACAAAGATGATGTTGGCAGCACTGCTGAAACACATGCTACAACATGATGGGGGATTACTGTTGGTCACTTCACCGGGAAGTTCAGCAAGCTATTCATCGCAGGAAAAGCTACACAAGAAGCTTCAAGGAAAAAAGGGAAAGAAAATATAAAGCAATTCCAGTTGACAAGTGAACCTTGTATCATCACATAAAATTACTATTCCAAGTATTTTACTGTAAATACAAACCATTTTTACGATTCTACAGTGTTTCATTGATTTCCCTATATACTGTAAATGGGTATTAGACTATATAATAAAATACATTTTGCTTGGAAACTAAGGGTGATACATAAAAACTACAAGCAGATTTGGATTCAGCACATAAAAATCTATCAAGATCAGCTATTAAAATTAAAAAAGTTTTCAAAAAGTTTTTTTTTGTTGGCCTGTGTTATTGTTGATTGATGACAAGCGTAGATCCAAAAATTCTGGAAGTCTTTAAGGTAAATGTTTCTGTAAAATGTAGCGTTTACCGTACAGAAATTTTTTACAGTGAATTGTACCGTTAAAAAAATTGCGATTGCAGCGCCAATGGATCACTACGGGTCTTACTGTGAGATGCAGATGACACCCTATTTCCGCTCTCCTGATGTGTCTCATCTGGTACTTAGGCAGGGATTCAAGTGAAACAGGCCATCGCAAATTACAATCGCTACTGGAAATGAATTACATTAGAACGTTTCTTGATAAAAACATCGTGACGTCAGCGTGACGTTTGCCTATGAAAAACGAGCTAGATAAAACGTCACAGCCTACTTGGCGAATAAGAGGAGATCGCTGAGTGCTTGTGAGCTCTTATTGGCTCCACCCGTAGTGACGTCATGCCAAGTTAAGTTGATGATAATGTAATTCACTTCCAGTAGCGATTGCAATTCGAAGCGATCGCAGTGCTGTTTCACTTGAATCCCTGCCTAAGTGTAAAAAAATCGGTCTCAGGTTCAATCCTTGTCGTTCGTATCTCATGCTTTTTAATTCTCGTTTTCTAAACATTAAAAAAAATATTAATAATCCGTATTATATATTTTACGGTAAAAGTTACTGGCAACATGGATGCCAGTAATTTTTACCGAAAAATTTCAGGAAAATTTTTATCAGTGTAGATCCAAAAATTCAAGGAGGCGTCGATTGATTTTTATTAGTTACCTCTTGTTACATTCTGATTCACGCATAATGTACACACGAATGACACACATACATACATGTGTGTGTGTGCTGTGTGGAACAAAAAAATCCTTTTTTGTTTTCTTTTAATTGAAATAAAGTTGAAGGAAAAAAATCGCATTGTTCACAAAAACTTACTGGAAATCTTTTGAGTTAATCGTCTGCTTGGTAGAAGTCAATATTTCGCTTTAAATTTGATACAGCGTGCCCCCCCTCCCCCCCATTCCAGTCTTATGGTTTCTTTCCAGGCGTTAAAATAGAATCGTTAATGACACTTTGAGACTCTCTTCACCAGTTTTGTCATTAAATGTTATCTTTGGTTTGTGGTATCTAGTTTATTGGAAGAAATTGTTATGCAAAGATGACTTAGTTTCTGGGTGAAGTTAACAATAATAAAAAAACATAGCTGTCTTAAGATTAAATTAGTTGCAAAAAAAAAAAAAAGAAAAGAAAGAGGGAGTGTGTGTGTGTGTGTGTGTTTTTTTTTTCGGGTAGGGGGGGGGGGGCAAGACATCCTAGTGTTTTTTTTTTCCTCTTTAAACTAAATAAGTCTTCTGTTCTTCCTAAAGTTTCTGTACTCAGAAATTGATCAGTATGTTGATTAATAATGAAAAAATGGCCAAATCTATATTAAAGCGAAGATTTTTGAATGAAATGTTGACTTAAAGATTATGGGGATCAACTAAATAAACTAACATTAATTTGAAAATATTTTGTGAATTCCAATTTCAGATTAAATCAGTGTTGTAAACTAATGAATAGATAGAAAACAACAACTAATCGAAATTTTGTTATTACTAAGTCATAAATGGGCTGTTGTAACAGAATTTTCATTAGATGATATTAATTATTAATTATTAATCAGAAAAAAATCAAAGTTATTTCATTGTTGTATGTCGCAATCGTTTTCTATTACTTCCGAATTTTAAAAGTACTTTTACCTACAAGCGGTTTTTCCATAATGGGAGCTGGGGATCATTGCAATAGTTGATTGTTTCATATTTTTATTACTCTTTATTCCGTGGTAAATTCAAGTGGTTAAATAAAGATCATTTTAGTTTTACATTTTTTATTCAAGTGGAAAACTTTTTGTTGAGCGTGAAAAACAAATGACACTGTTAAGTTTTCTTCTTCATAAGTTAAAGAACTAAAAATATGCTAAATATTTGCATTTCTTTTCTAACTTCATATGCTTATAAAATGAGTTATTTATTTTTCAAATAGTTTTTAATTAAATATTTTTTTAGTTTTTATCTCTACTTATTTTAAAATGTTTTTACGATTTTACTCATAAATTGGGCTACTTAATTATTCGCAAACAATCAGAAATAAATTATGTCCGCTGGCGTTTTTTTCCTCCTTCAGAACAAGGGTTTTAGTGCTATTATTTCCTAGCAGCAGATTTTTTATTGTCAGTCTCCGACGCTGATTAAAAAGTAGAAAAATAGTATGCAAGATAAACCGAGATTAGAATAATGAGAAAATTTAAATTAGCACCAAAAAAAGAGAGCTTGCAAATAAGATGCTAAAATTTGAAGACTAATTATAAAAGCTGAATGAAGGTTTAATATGTTTATAAAAATGATGTTTAAACTTTTGTTGGCGTTAGTAATTTTCAAATTGAAGCATTACAAAGGTGAGAAATCGTAATTTACTGATAAAATGTAAACGTTTTGAGGTTGCTGACGCTTTGACCACCCCCTGAATCGGCTCTTGTATGCTGTATAAGATTACTTCATACTTGCTGAAATAAAGTTGGTCAATTTAAAAGAAAATAACAACGAGTTTTGCTGCAAAGTAATTCGCATTCAAGCAAAACACAGTTTTTCACAGAACACATTTATTGCATCTCCCGCGTTAAACAGTAATAATGCATATAGTAATTCTACAATTTTTTTTTAAAACAAATTACAATGTTTTATTATTCAAAAGCAAAACACGTACACAACTGTAGGTTAATGCGGAAATACTGCGATGTTTGAGATCCAGTTGTAATGTGAATGAACAATTGCGGTCAATATTGTTCTGAAAAGAAAATTGTATTTCATGGTGACAAATTTTAAGTACAAAGGAAATTACGTGCACTTTATTAAAGTGCACACTTAAACAAAAGGATTAACGGGGAATAATCTTTAAATTAGTTTTTAAAAAAAATACGCTTTTAGATGTTAATAAATGCATCAACATGCATTATTATAAGAATTATAGTTTATTTTATATAGCTTAGCCTAAAGTATGAATAACAGTATAAAATATATTACTTTTATATTCGCTAAGAACGTGAATTTTATATTTTATTCAGAGTTACATACATACCCACAAGTGAAACTAATAAAAGCGTATTAAAAAATGAGGGGAGGTTGTTGTTCCGTGGTAGACATCTTCAGAGAAGGGGCGGTTACTCACTGCTTTATACTCGAGCTCTGCCTTAAAAGGCTACAATGGAGTCTTAAAATGCGAAAAATTGACCAAAAGTTTGATTTTTCATTTTTTTCTTAAAATTAATCTCTGCACTGTGCGTAATTCATAGCAAAAAAATTTTTTCAATTCGTACTATTTTTACCGAAGTTATAAGCTATTCTTTCAGTATTCTGTCAGTACATTTGTAACCAAATGTTTCATTTAAATGCATATATCTCAGAATCGTAAAATTTAAATTCATGCGTATCTTCCAAATGCTCCCTGCAGTTCAATATATGTTTAATCACTCTGAGTTTTTTCCAGCTTGATCAAAATATACAAATAAAAAAAAGTTGGGGAGCAAATTTTCAGTATCCTCATTTCTTTTTTTTAAATCAGCTTTAAATCCAAATTTTATTGACGTTTTTCAGAAAAAATTTGAAATTTTAATAAGAACTCAGTTTTTGACACATTTTTCCCTAAATATTGTGGTTAAGGAAATTTTGCTCCCCAACTTTTCTTTAAATATGAAATAGGCATTTAGAAAAATTGAAAGAATCAAGTTTTTAAAAAAAATGGTCTGCATGGAGTGGTTTTTGCGGTTCAAATATTTACGATTAAAAAATACAGTATTCTGTATTTCAAAAACTATTCAGAAATTTACAACAAAACTTTATGCATTACTTCCCCTCATAAGGGCCTAAAACTCATAAATTCAGAACTGTATCTTCAAAATTGAAAAAAATGATTTTCATACTCCATTGTAGCCTTAAAATTTACGAGTTGTACCAAGTGCGGGCGCTCGCTGGTAGCTACCAGTTTTTTTTGGCTCTCTTTGCTCTATTAGAGGATTTTTTTTTGCCTCCAACTCGTTTATTATCCTATTCCATGCTGATGAGCGCATAATAAGCATGAAACTGCAGTCCATAGATGGAAATAACAGAGTTGGCGGTGTATTGCAAGTGAATAATGTTTTATAGAAGTGAATTAAGTTTTAAACGTTTAGCTCAATAACAAAAAATGAACATTTCATGGGATCGTTTAATCCATAGATGAGTGTTAAATATATGCGCAACAAAAAATCAGATCCGTGAACAACCGAGGCCAAAGTGGTAGCAATACCCGGTAAAAACGAAATGCTTATCGTTTTCTAGTTTTTGACAGAGTAAAAACGAGCCCACTGTTCGAAATGCACTGCCATCTATCGGTGCTCTTCGAAACAAACTGACGGAAAAATCAACGATTGGTTGATTTCTAAATTGAAATTCAATGAACCAATCAAAAATTTAATTCGAATTGTTTGGATGCACCGGCAATAGCCGCAAGGTAGCGTTCTCTTCCGAACGGTAGAATTTGTTTAAGGCATATGTGGTAGGCATTTAGTTTTTTCGGGGGTGATGGTAGTAGACGGGCATGCGTCTGTAAATCACATGTTGCCGGCGTGCTTGCGGTTGATGAGCGCATGCGCCGAATAGCTTTTGCCGTCTCCTACGTGGATGCGAAACAGCGTTCCACGTACACATCCTCTTAAGAGTCATTTAAGCGTCATTTACACTATGTTCGAACGACACGTCCGTCACGATTTTTCTCCCCAGAAACCAGTTTTCGATCAACGTTGCCATGACAGCAGGCCGTCACAATCGGAACCCGTCGCCGTACGGTGAAAGTAGATATTTGTCGTGACGGTCGTCCGTCCAGCAAACAAGCAACCAATCAGAGCCGAGTACAAGCGCCATCTGGCGATTCAAGGCCAGCTGAACTAGCGTTTCATTGGTTTCTACAAGATGAGCGCGCCATTTCTCTTATTGGACGAATACAGTCACGTGCTTGTCGTTCGTCTGCACAGTATGAATGCCTCTCCCTATTTGGAGGACGTACGTCCGTACGCTGGGGAAGAAAAATCGTGACGGACGTGTCATTCGGACATAGTGTAAATGATCCTTTAGTCTGCGTTTTTGGCCCGTTTACTTTTTGATTCGCTATTTCAATGGCGGCAAGTGACTGCCGCTACGGAGCTGTGTATATAGTTACACTACGATTTTGGTTTGATCAGTCATCCATCGGACTTAACATTAAAAAGATTAAAATAGGTGATATACTGCTGGTTATTTGAAAAATGGCGCCAATCTAACGTTATGTAATACTGATTTTAGTGGCGCCATCTGTGTAATTACAAGGTAACTAGAGCGCTTGATCTCGAACTACGTCAAAAATAAAAGTGTCTGCTCACGTGAAAATAGATTTCTTTCTCATTCTTCAAGTCCTCCGAAATCGTTTGGCTGGCTGCCTGTTGTCTTCCACTTCGGATGGGAAGTCGGTCTGTGTGATGGCAGATGTGTTGCTCGGCTGCTGGAGCTGCGTGGCTGGGCAAGGGAGAGAAACAGCGTGTTTTTAATTCATTTAAAACTCAGTATTGAGCCCTTGACACGCAGTGACCGGTGTTGGCAAGGTTTTGGACACTACGGTATAAAGCTTGAGAATAATAATAATAAAAAAATTGATAGTTGCCAGTGGATACTTTGAACCAGTGGTCGGAAGTAGCGAAACTACTGTAGTGGCTACATTTTTTAGTAGTTTGTAGTGTAGCGCACTACTTTGAAAAAAAGTAGAGTAGTGAGTAGCGCGATACAAAAAAATAGTAGTTTGTAGCGATTTCTGGAAACTACTTTAAAATTAAAAAAATAAATAATTAAATGAAAAAAAAAAAGAGAACGAAGGAAACAAAGCAAGGTTTAATTGACTCTGACTGGTGCAAATCTTGCACGAGTACAGCAGTGAACGCAATGAGAAATAAGAAACATAAAAATATGAGCTGATTCTTAGGTACATCATTTGGCGAAATACATTCTATCTGTTTGATGTTTGGTTTATTTGGCTGGTTTATCTGTTTGGTTTTATTTGGCATCGTTATTTTTATATTCCTTTAAGTAATTTTCATGTTCCTAAATATTCCCTGGCAAGAAAAAAAAAACATGAAGGTTGAATTCTTTCAATTTTTCAACTTTTGAATCCTTTAGTGTTTATTGTGGTGAATATTCTTAAAAATTGTTAAAAAAAATCTAAAAAGCACAAATTTTAGCAAAGAAAAAAAAAAAAGGAACAAAAAAGAAAAGTAACAAATAAATTGATAGACAATTTCTAGTTCTATTCTATATTCAAATGAGTTAATTTATTTAAACCAGTTTTCGATTTTGTTCAATCGAACCTCAAACGGTGTATGCTTTTTATTTATTTATTTTTTTAAAAAGTAGCGAAATAGCGACTGCAATTCAAAAGTAGTTTGTAGTCGCTGCATTAAAAAAAAAAAAAAAGTAGTTGTAGTTCGCTATAAAAGAAATGTAGTTTTTCCAACCACTGCTTTGAACCCTGTTCCAAAGCTAAAATCCCACTCCACTTCATTCTGCATATGGCTCATTCCATAGAAATGTCAACTGCAGCCGAAGAAAAATAAAATATTGAAGTGAAAAAAATATCAAAAAATAAATAAATAAATGAATAAATAAAAATCATACAACATAAGAAGTTGAAAAATTGAAAGAGTATTGTAATTATCACTGAGATTAGCCATAATAAATAGTTTGTAGTGTGTTTACTGCTTGTTATTCGATGGTTACGTAAGTCATGTTACGTTAGTCACACGCCATCTTGAGAAAAAGTGACACTTAAGACAAAAAAAATAAGATTTAATAAGTATGTTTTATGTTTTTAAAAGCCAACTTTACACATTTTTCAAACATATCATTCAATTTTTAACCCTTGCTTAACTTACAGAAATTTTTGCCTCACAACATGAGCATTCATTTTCAGGGTTGCAAAAATGTTACGTTAGTCACGCTGCTATTTTGGTTGAAAAAATATCTACTGTCAGTAATTTTGTTTTAAATTCTTAGCAGAAATGATGCATATATACCATGTACATTGTAAATCCACTAGCATAACCAAAAAATATTTTTTAACCTTTAAGTTACAAGCAAAAACAGTTACAAAATCAGCTCTGAATGTTACGTTAGTCACTATGGAATGACCTCATATATTCATGAAACATGTTCTTTCATTTATCTTTCCTAAATTACTTCAGGAAAAAAAAGGTAAAAAAAAAAAAAAACTTAAACCTCTTTTGAAAAAAAAAAAAATGTTCATTTTGAAATCCGAATAATAAGACGTTATGCAAATACAACAAAAAAACTTATTTCAAAAAATGAAAAAAAAAAAAAAAACTGAAAAATTACTGTCTTTGTATAATATACTGTACAGGCAACGGGTCTACCTGGGACGTGTATAACCATCATATTACTATCTAACTGTTTAAATACACATGTTAGTAACATATAAAACTTTTTTCACAAAACAAATAAAAAAATAATTGCAATTATTTTAATTGTGAGAGACGATTAACGTGCAATAATTTAATACAATTAATTTTAATGTGCAATTAATAGTATAGTTGCGAGAAATTTAATTGCAATTAATTTAATGCAATTACTTTTTTAATAGATGAACAAGGTAGTCAAAAAAAATATTGATTAATGTCAAACTTTGCCTGGTAATCGCTCATCGCTTTATTTATGTCACTGTCATTTGTAGTTAGCAAACATCAGGGTTCGAAAATATCATGATATATTCGAAAATATCCGATATTTTGATACATATCAAAGTCTTTAAAGTTAGTAAATGCATCCCTAATCACCGTTGTTTAATTTCGTTATTATCATCATACATAGACTTAAAATTAATTTTTCTTTCATTATTTATAGCTAAATATATTTGTACCTCAGAACCAGACTAACGTAAGTCCATTTTCGTCATTTTTCAGTAGAGGGGAAAAACGATGTATTCGACAATCGTTTTTCCCCTCTAACGAAAAATGACGAAAATGGACTTACGTTAGTCTGGTTCTGAGGTACAGATATGTATTCTATGAAAAAATTTATGCACTTGAAATGGTATTTTTATATGAATGATAGTTTTACATTACTAATAGCTTTATGAATACAAAATAAAAAGGAATATCATTTAATTCATCGCATTAAAGATGGATCAATGCATCATATAAAATAGTATTTTTCTTGTTGGTTATTTTCAATAAAAAATGAACATTATTCACATGATAAATGCCGTTTTCACATTGCAATTACCGTTACTCGAAAAATATAGAAAATATTAAAATATCATATTTTCAAAACAAATATATCATATAAATCGTGATGTATACCGGCAAAGCGTGATATATGCATGCAGAACTGCTTAAATATGCTTACCTGGAATTTCGTTTTTTGCAATCGTAATCGGAACACAGATTTCAAAAAGAACAACCAGTTTATCGTATCGAAGAATTTGCACGGAGTTGTTGGCTAGCCATCCTTCGTCAGCGAATACAGGCCAACCACACATATTTGGCACGCCACTGAACTCCCCTTGGTAGGATTTCTGGTTCAGTCGATTTCCTGCAGTGTCTAGAATGGAACACCTCATTTGCCTCATCCCCACGCTGTGCTTTAGCACCCTGGAGCCAACCCTTTCGAGGTATATCCCAAAAGTCGCCAAATTTCTGACCTTGCCGTGGATCTTGAAGTACAGGTTCCACTTGGCTTGCAGGAAGAAGAAATCTCCGCTGCTGAACCCTTCCGTTTGATTCCTGGCTGAAAATCGAGTTATTGTCCACAGAATTCGCGCGTAACTTTCTCCTTTTTCCACTGAAAGCTCGCCAACAGGGTAAGGACGGCTGGTCATCATAAAAATTTTGTTACTGAGTTGAGTGTCAGGGAAACGGACTTTTATATATCGCTTATGGATTGTCTTGAAAAGTCAATTCATCCAAGACTTTTGGAAGTAACAGTATATGTTTTTTTTTAGTTAGTTAGTTTTTGGTTCGAGTGTTTATTTACTTAGTGATATTTGAACAAGTTCAGTGAATGGGATTTCAAAGATATCATCCACCGGCGTAAAAGCTGCTGCTATTTCACGCAGTTTACATTTGTTGATAATCGATAACTGGTTAACTATTTTTATATTGATTAATAGGATTAGCGTACAGATATGCTTTAGTATTTCAAGAAATATGTGCAGTTAAGATGAGCGATATACGAGGTGGCAGTTTCCAATAACAATTATCAGTACTTGGTAAAAAAGGAGTTGATTATTTGCAGATGTCACACTTATCTTTGGAAAACACTGACATTCATTGCTGTCATGCAGAAATTACAGGTTTCTTTTGATTTTCGGTCGGTCACGTTTTTCAACAAAGCAGTTCCGGAATCAACACTGAATTACTGTCATGATGTCTTCAAGAATAGATTCTAGTATTCCTTCAAGTAATTCATCACGTAATTAAAATGGAATTTTCACACATAGAATTAATTACACACATGAAACATTACTTCAAGCGACTTGATTGACGTATTAAGAAGCTTCACTCAATCCGTGGAGTACGCCTTTTTCAAAATGGCGTAATTCACAGTAGAATCGAACGCTGATCAGGAAAACGCTATTCTTTATGTCCGTCAAGAAGGCACTAAAATATTTTTGATCGAGAAAATGTTCTAATAGTCTTTGGAAGTAGATCATCTAGCATGTATGCAAAGGGGTTACGTCACACAAAAATTTTAATACACAAAAAAATTGCTTCCTTCCACAGCAGTACGTAATCAAAAACTTCTTCTAGCAGTCTTTGAAGTAAGTGTTTTCCAAATGACGAATGAAGCAGAAGCATTAAAATTGCACTGATCAGCAAATGACTGTACTGCCTATCCATCTGTCATGCACCATCAACGTATTAGTGACAAACCGCGTCGAGTAATCCTTGAAGTATTTGACAAACCGCGTCGAGTAATCCTTGAAGTATTTGTCACAGTCAGCAACGCGTCTCTCCAAAAGTGGGGAAGAGGGTCTGAGGGAGAGGAGCGAACGGCGCGTATAGGAGGGGGGCAGTGGACCCCTGGAAGTGCTGGAGTAAGAGGTTTCTTGGTCCCGTTGACACGGGAGGTTGCTGTTTGCTTCTCACGGAGTGCGAGATGGGTTGTGCTGGCTCTTGCCAGGCTTAGGCTTTATTCTCAGTCATCTGTATTTTTAATCATCTCATCATCATCCGTGTAAATAGAGACTGTAAATAAAAACCTTGCTGTCTACAATCAGGCCCAATCGTGTCCTCAATCACACCACATCAGCATCATTAAACGGCCCCCGCTCGGCCAGCACTGACAGTATTCGCCAAACGGCGAAAAATCCAATGCTGATGAGCTAAAAAGTTCACAAACACTGAATTACTTCTAAGTAAGAAAGGGTTCCAAGAAATCCTGATACCATTTCACATAGCACGTACGCCAAATTGCAACGTACTAAGTGGAATTTCACGCACAAAAATTGCTTATCAGTGCAATTACGTAACTAACAGCAGAATCGAACACTGATCAGCAAAACAGTTTGCTCGTCAAATTTCTTTTCATCAAGAAAATGTTCAAGGGGTCCTTGAAGTTTTTCACGTACGTAAAATGGCAGCTTTACACGTCAAATTTCACACACAGGAAAATTACTTTATGCACCGAGTAATCCTTGAAGTGTCTCTTTCAAATGGCGAAATCGAATAATACTGATCAACTCAACTTTTCACCGAAGTAAGAAAATGTTCCAGGCAATCCTTACACAATTTTACATTGCACGTCCACTCCCATAAACCTCTTCACTTCGTCTCATCGCAAAGAACACTTAGGATTGGTTAGGACTTCGTCACGTGATCTCCCGAACTTCAACGTTTCGAATACTTTTGAATGATGGACGAGCCGTTGAATACTTTATTTACACGGTTGGATAAGATCCGTTATCTCTTTTAATTATTTAAAATGAACTTTCGGCCTTGGAATGGATCATATATTCGTAATCGACATTGTTAACTGTTTCGAAATTCCCTTTGGTATTATGTTGGGTTTTTCAACTGCATTACGTGGTTTTCTGTATTTTTTCAATATTCATAATTTTTCATGACAGTATTATGAAATATGTTTTCGCGTCATCATGAAATAAATTTATTTGTTTTTATCATACGATTAAAAATCAATCCTTATTAAATTAATGAACTCAACTACCATGTTCCCATGGTGTTGTGATGTGTCATTTTGCACTGACATGAGTCGTTTTAGAATCGAAACCTGTTGATTCATTTATCAAAATCCGAAGGAGGAACTCAGTTCGGATTCGGAGTAGATTAATTTTTATAAGATTTATGGGGGGAGGGGAGGGGGCGAAGAACAAACTGAAGAGGGGCCCGCAGTGGCTCTAGGTGGTCCTATTTGTAGGTGGATATTTTACCTCCTAAAGCAGACGGTAAAATGGCCTTATCAATCTTCGCCAAGTCTTTAAATTTGGCCCTTTTTCAAAATTTTGGAGATCTTTAACCCCTTCCAGGCTCATTTTATTTCGGGATTACGGATCAAAAAATGTCAATTTTTTCATGCTTATTTTCATACATACATATCTTTTTAAACATAATAGCATCATTCGCATGCAACATTTCCTAAAAATAAATGTAAAAATATCTATTTAAATAAATGAGTAATAAATGAGTATTTACCTGTAAAGTTGGCTTTCTGTATGGCAGAAATCCTTTTTCTTTGGAGTTGGCGCCTACTCTTATCTTAAATCTGCAGCTCAAAATACTGTATAGTTAAGTTAACTAGTAGCAACAATAGTAAATAAAAGCATCCGAAACCATAAAAGGGAAATGTGAAAGAATTCGGGAAAGACTGGTTGTGCGGTGTTAATTTTCACAGGGCCCGAGCTACACTCGGGATGAGCCAGAATGGAACATTTCGCTTGCCCGAGTCCAGCTCGGGAAAAGCCGGGAAGAGGTTAAAGATCTTTTGGTGGACGAGGGCACATAATTTTTAAGTCAAAAATATGTTGATGCTCTTTATTTTTTTTTTTCATTATTACATTATTCGTGCAGCTCCCTAGTTAAAATTTAATCTGACGATTTATCTAACAGCGCCATCATTTTATTATGCGATAGATAAAAAAGATAATTGAGCAATAGCTTCTCCAGAAAACGATTGCTAAACAAATGTTGGAGAAGCAATACAGTTTTGTGAAAGCTTACCATAACTAAAAATGCACGACAGACCATCTTTTAATAAACCACCTCAAAAGATGACTCGAAGGATTACGGTTTCGAAATATATGAAAAGCTTTTATTTAATTCTGAAGTCTGTCTTCACTTTTTTTTTTTGCAGTTTGATGAATTTTCCCGTTTAGTTTCATGGTTTATCTATTTATTTCTATTTTCTGAATCCGGTCGTTTATTTTAATTCCATTTCAGGGTATTTAAAATATTTTGAGGAAGGATTTTTTTCTAGCAAATGGAATTTATAAGTGCGTTTTCATGTTAATCCTGAAAGAATATATTTTTTTTCGTGGCATTATTGAATTCGATCTTTTATGTGCGTTATTTTTCTCATTCTCTGTATTATTCGTAGCATTTCAGTTTAATGTTGATTTGTGGCTTAATGTTAGTTTATTTGGTTTGCGACGGGTGGTAATTAATTTGGTTATAAATGAAAACGAAGCCCTTGATAATACTTTATGACGTGGGTTTAGTATCAAGTCTTCAGTTGTCATTTAATTAAATTTCCCTCAGTAAATATTTATTTCAGAAATAACTATTGCGTTGAATGTGTTTTTTGAATTGTTTTGGAGAATATAGAAATAGAAGCATTTTTCGTGTGTGTGTGTGGGGGGGGGGGGAGATTTGAGGAACTCATCTTTTTATAATGGTTGACTTCATTATAAGTCAGCGGGTTGACGAATTAAAAAAAAAAAAACCCTCGGTTTAGATTACTTATGCCACCTTTAATTCAAAAGCAGACTATTTATTTAAAGGTGATTCACAATAAATTGACTATAAAGTTGTATTTGTGGTGTATAAATGATGCATCATTTTCGCGAATGGTATATTTTTATTCAGGCTGTTTATGTGGCATTAATGGTTTCAATTTCCTACTGAATGATGTTTTCCATTATTACTACCCTCTGATGATACTTATATTTAAATGAAATTGTTGTCAAATTCCAATATCTGTTTTTGAAAGAAATAGGTAAGAACATGAGAATGAGTGCGGAACTAAAATACATTCACTCTGTCTTGATGTAAGAAAAAAAAACATTGTACTGAACTCCTATCAGGGGTCAATCTAGAGAGGAATTAGGTCCGTTAAAGGACCCTTCACAAAATTCAGTCACTCAAAAAGGGACCCTCAACAAAATTCAGTCACTCAAAAAGGGACCCTTCACAAAATTCAGTCACTCAAAAAGGGACCCTTCACAAAATTCAGTCACTCAAAAAGGGACCCTTCACAAAATTCAGTCACTCAGAAAGGGACCCTTCACAAAATTCAGTCACTCAAAAAGGGACCCTCAACAAAATTCAGTCACTCAAAAAGGGACCCTTCACAAAATTCAGTCACTCAAAAACTGACCCTCAACAAAATTCAGTCACTCAAAAAGGGACCCTTCACAAAATTCAGTCGCTCAAGAAAGAACCCTTCACAAAATTAAAAGGATCCTTCACAAAATTCAGTCACTCAGAAATAGACTTTTCACAAAAATCCCACACTCGAAAACTGACTCTTCACAGAAATCCGAGTTTAAAGAATGTCAGGAATATTTCTTGACGTAACTATTTTTCACAATATTACGAATTAGTTTTCACTAAATTCCAAACTATTTTTCACAAAGTTCCGAAAACAGGACCTTGGTTAAATATCCTGGATTGCCCCTGTAATTATGCAGCGTACTTGTTTGTATGGATTTTGAGATAGTGAAAACTATGAGTAATTCGCAAAAAAGATAGTTTTTAAACTCAAATAAGTGAACATTTTCGTTTAAACCTTGATTGTATTGATAACAGTAAACATAAGCATAATACAGACAGTGAAAATGTGTACAGTATGGTTATAATTATTTGCATTTCATGCTTTTAAGGACATGAAGGAATAAGAAATGCACTCCCGATGAAGCTTAGGTTAGTTAATTCATGCACCATTCATTGGAAAAGAAATAGAAAATTTAATCCAGATTAAAGAGTACGACGGAATTGTACTGCCCAAAAAGTTTAATAAAAACAGAAAACTTAAGATGTGCCAACGTGTGAAAAAAGTTGGTCATTTTTTTGTGTTGTTGATGTGAAAACTCCTTAAAAGTTGTCCCACAAGCCTTAAACAGTGGTTAGTTGTGGCAATTCCACGGTAACAGACGTATCAATGTTCACGAAACAATTTGCAAAGACAAGAAATAGTTAGAGTTTTCTGATTCGAACACGGAAATAGTGTTTTGGTAACCTAGTACTACACTTGCTGCTTTGCAGACGATGCTTTATATCTGTAAATATCGTCTGCTTGTTAGAAGAGGGAGGATGGAGAGCACTGCAACAGAAATCCTCCCTTTTTATCCGACACTTCCGCATCGTGTGCCGCCAATTACCATCTATCAGGGAGGGAGAGCCGACATGACAACAGGCTGGGCGTAATGATCGGCAGACGATCGCAACACTCCCCGGGTCGTGGGGTCGAGAGGGGGAGAAGGAAGGGATGAGGTTGTCATCGTCTGGAGATGGAACAGACGTATGAAGATTCGGTCTGGCTTTCGAAAATACCAATGGAGGGGGTTTTCTTTTTTCCCCTCTTTCTTCCATTGCGTGGGAATTGAGACCGTGGAAAGGGGTGGGGAGGAGGGGGGGGGGTACTGTCTTCTAATCTGTAAGATTATTTGTGTCTTTTTTTTTTTTTACTGTGTCATAGATTATAAAAAAAAAAAAGACCTCCATGTTTGATGTCATGTGTGGGATCCTACAGGTTGTTTCGGAGAACGGCTAACCCTGTTCTCCGAAATATTATTGTTGCAAAAATACTGCAGATTTCAACTAAACTGGTTTCAAGCCAGTTTTTTAATGAATCAAAGTGGGCTCAAAATAATTTAAACTGATCTTTTTTAGCCCAACGTAAATTCGTCCACTCTGCCATCTTCTACCTGGAAGAAAAATGTTCCCCATTTTTTAACCCGCGACGCTAAAAGAAGGAGGTAAAAAGTATGACGTATCTGTGTATCTGTCTGTAGCACTCTAGCGCCTAAATTGACCGGATTGATGGACCGATTTTGAATTTTTTTTTTCGTATGGAAGCAGAGTTGATCGAGAGCCAGATCGCGTCTTCGGAAGACATCCATTGACGAAGATATTAAAATCCTTTGAAACGTTTTTCGCGATTTTTGAAGTGCAAACATGCTTGAAAATTTCAAACAAGAGCACCAAAAGAAAGAGGACATTTTTATACGTCTGATAGAATGTGTTTGTAACTTCCATTTTATATAGAACTCCAAATGTAACGTTTTTTAGCTAATGCGGCTAAGCCTTTATTTACGCGATTGGAAACCGATGTCATTGTTGGCCGACGAGGAAAGAAAACTCCATGGTTTGAAATGTTTATCTGTTGTCAGTTTCTATTTTTTAACATTTAAAATGCATGCAATTGATTTTAGGGTAAGGGCTTTCAATTTTCCCTCTATTCTGCTTGTGCGACTAGCATATTTTGCTAGTGAGTCTTTCCTTTCCGTGTTCACCATTTCTTCTCGAAAACAATGTAATCTATTTAAATTTTAAAATGCTTTGTGACTAAGTTGAAAGTTCGTTTTAATAGGGTCGTCGATCAAGGTCGGGGTTTTTTAATTTATCCCATTTATGCACAAGTTTTTTTAAACAATTTTTTTCAACTTTTATCTGCTTAAAACTCTTACTTGGAATAATTTATATACATTTTAGCCTTAAGATAGTTCGCCGTTGCCATATTTATTAAGTTATTTAGCGTCCTGTTTATGGGATATTTTGCAGATATGTGAGCAAAATACGACCTTACTTGACTTTA
>JAXGGA010011105.1:0-43830 GCA_038373865.1 Uloborus plumipes
CTTAACTGATTTCCATCTGATTTCCAATACTATTGAACATTCGCTAAGTTTACATGCACTTACAATACATCAACATGTAATATAGTTTAGCCTTTAGTATTAATAATAGTATTTACATTACTTTTATAATCGTAAAGAGCGTGAATCTTATCTTTTATTTAGAGTTACATACATACACACAAACAATTAAACAAACCCATATGGGAAACTAATACAAGCGTATTAAAAAGAAAACGTTTCGCGTATAACGAAACTACCGAAATGAAGCTTAAACCAAGGTTTTTCAACTTTCTTCGCACAAAAATTGCAGAGTGCTGCAGATGAGCGTTTTGGGAAAACAAGGAACTTTTTTTTTATGCAAAGAAGGGCAATTCAAATCCTTTTGGTTGAAAAGTCATTCGAGAAAATCAACACGGTGGAACAAAAGACAGTTTAAATAGTAAAAATTGGCAGTAGTAATAAAGAAACAAACAGGACAAAAATACATCTAGAATATCCAAATTTATTACATTGTTTCATCAGAAAAATACATTGAAGTAATTAGCTGCCCCCCCCCAAAAAAAAACAGATAAACGGTACACATCGTTGAATAAATGCAACCACTTTGAATAAAATAGTAATAAACATGTGTCTGCAGCACTGTGCCATTTTTTGTGCGAAAAACGTTGAAAAATCTAACTTTACTTTCCAAGCGCAATTATGTTTCTTTAATATCAAATATAAATATTTTTCACTACATTTCATAAGTTAAGATTTTTATTGGGCATGTTTTTCGAGTTTTGAACTTTATTTTTATTTACTGGAGTCGTGTTTGCATTCCATACGATAATTAATTGCTTATGAATTAATTTTGAAACACGTGCTCTTTGAGGTACCAAATTCGCAATTTTATTTAGTTTTTATACTTTGAGATTATTATTTTAATATTGTTTGAAATGTTTGAACTTAATTTAAATGTAATTTAGCAACAGCGTTACACAGAAAGCAAAATGCAAATTGCGTGGCTTTCAGTTGCTAATGAGAAGTTTTCTAGGCCAATAAGATTAGTTAGATGGTTAGAGAGTTAATTGAGAATAATATAGTCTGTGAGTAGGAAATTTTTCGTGTTAGTTAACGCTTCTGTTTCTCGTGCATTACGAGTAAAAGGCAGGAGGTGGCAGGTTCGGAACTCAAGGCAAGCGTGCCACAAGTTGGGAAATACTGCGAAAAATAGATGTGGTTTTCGCAGTATAATACAGCTAATTTTATTGTAATAAACTGTAAAAATTGCTAATTTTACAGTAATAAGCTGTAAAATTGCCAAGTTTACAGTATTAAACTGTAAAATTGCTAAGTGTATAGTACTAAACTGTAAAATTGCTAAGTTTACAGTTTATTACTGTGCATTTTAGTTTTAAGCTGGTGCCTCTGCTGCCAGTGTTATACTGTTGTTTTTACAGTACAATAAAGCTAAATTTTACGGCAATAAACTGTACATTTTCTAATTTTACAGTGATAAACTGTAAAATTGGTAGTTTTATAGTTAATTGCTATGCATTTTACAACTTTAAATTAGAACCTCGGCGGCCAGTATTATACTGTAAAAACAACACTTCATTTTTTTTGCAGGGTATAAACAATTCTTCACGATGACTCGCTGAAAGTTTTAAATTATTCAAAAAATATTTTTTAATATTTTAGCAGATTTTGAGATTGTATAGCCTCAAGCTTATTGGTTTCTATTTTATTTTATTTTGTTTTTTGGCTGACGATGGAAGAGAGGCTCAGTTACTTTGATTTTTGTTACCAGTTAGCTTGTTGGTTAACAAATAATTTTTTTTAATTAATTTTCTCGTGATTTTCCGGAAACTAAGTGCTATCAATTTCCCCTTTCAATTATTATTATTGTTATCGTTTTGCTTATTTATTCATTTACTTATTTTTCTTCTAAATATCAATTTTTTGCAGAAGACGGACGATCGAGAAAGGCAGTTTTGAAACTAGATGTAAACCTTTAATGTTATCGTTACTTCAACTGGGTTTTATACACAAATTCAAAATTTCGCAAGGACAGTAAATTTCACCTACCTGGTAGCCGCAAAACGACAATTTGAAATGCTTTGGAAACGTCAAATCTTCGTAATTACGATTCTTCGTAAGATTCGACCATTCACAGGACGCCCTTCCCTCCTCCAATAGTGGCACTATTTACAAAACGTTGGTCACCTCTAAATCGGGTTTTTTTTCCATGTTAGGTAAAGTACAGACTTGTGTAGAATGTACATTATTTTTTGTGAATGTTATATCTCAGTTGTGAGGTGCAATTAAATCTTATTTATCTCATTTTTAACTATCTCAAAAGAGATGGTTAAAAACGCTTTAGTTCTCTAAAGTGATTAAAGGCATCGAAACATGCCCAAGGAAACAGCTTTTTCCCACTGTTACTGTTGGCGAATTGTGATCAATCTGTGGAAGATAGAGAGCAAAGATCAAGGCAGGGATTCAAGTGAAACACCATTGCAATCGCTTCGAATTGCAATCGCTACTGGAAGTGAATTACATAATCATCAACTTAACTTGGCACTGACGTCACTACGGGTGGAGCCAATAAGAGCTCACAAGCAGTCAGTGATCTCCTCTTATTCGCCAAGTAGGCTGTGACGTTTTTTCTAGCTCGTTTTTCATAGGCAAACGTCACGCTGACGTCACGATGTTTTTATCAAGAAACGTTCTAATGTAATTCATTTCCAGTAGCGATTGTAATTTGCAATCGCCTGTTTTACTTGAATTCCGGCCCAAGGCTGCAGTGGGCAAAAAAAAAAAAAAAAAAAAAAAAAAAAAAAAAAAAAAAAAAAAAAACGATTTTTTTTCAATTATTGATCTATGAGTCTAAAACTTTGTGTGCTTGTATTATTGTATATTTACTACATCTAAAAGCATAAAAAGCATAAATTGGTGCAAAAACAATGAATACTTTTTTCAAATTAAAAATTTAAAAATTTATTTAACAAAATTTCAAAACGCTCCATGAATCACAATTTTTTTTCAAACTTTGAATTTCCACTTAATTTCCAATCATTAGGCATGATTGCATAAAACAATGCATTACATGCAATATTTTATGAGATAGATTATATAAGATGGTTGAAAATAAAAATTTATATGAATTTTTCCCCTGGAGGAAAGGAGATAAAAATTTTTCATAGATAAAAAAAAGAGGGAGAATGAAATGGAAGCAAGGCAGCTCTTTCTGCCAAAAAAAAAAAAATGCAATTAGGAAAATGTACGGTTACGTTGAGAATAAACAACCACCACCAATAAGTATAAGAGCAGAAAGCTGTAGTTCAAGCAGAGCGCAAACGATATATTACAAAACAATGTTTATAAATCTATTTCTTTAATAAGTTTTTTTCTTCTGTATTTATCGAAGTTGATGCTTTCTGCTATTTTGTCTCAGTATAACACATTTTGATTCAATGTCATAGACATCATTTATGTCATATAGCGTTGACTTAAAAAAAAAATTAAACACATTTAAACATAAACAGAAAATAGCTAAAGCCTTTATGTGACTTTAATTCAGGTTGGACGTTATTCAATTTGAGAATATTCGACCGTTGGAGTGTGGTTACAGATCCCTTATTTTTAAATGATGGTTTGAGTTTCATGTTCAAACCTTAGGAAGGAAGACATATCAGGCACAATATAATTCTATGAAGTATTGACAGTTTGGTGATCTCCCAATAGTATAGAGTAAATTATTTATTTCATTTTTTATTAATATGGTATTTAAAAAAAAATAAAAGGAAAAAATGAGTGAGAGGGTGGGGTTCACGTTTTTTTTTTTTTTTTAATTTTCCGGTAAACAGAAGTTTTATGCTCGCTTTAACTAGCAAAAAAAATTTTTTTCTGAAGCCAAAATTGCAACAACTTAAAATAGATGGCAGCACCAAACCATTTCTTTTTGCTAATAGGGTGGAATTTTTTTAGGAATGAAAATAACAGGCTATATCCCTGTAAATTTTTCTCAGCTCTGCTCATGTTCTTTCACTATCATTTTTTAAAATGTGAAAACCTGTAAGGAGATTTAAAAAAGGTAGCTGCAGAAATAAGCTGATAAAGTTTTTTCTTTTTTTTTCTCCCTTATAGCGTATAACTTCAGAGAATTAAAATAGATGGCAGCATCAAGTGCTTCACCATAAAGCAACTAACTTTTAATAATTTTTCAACTTGCTAGGTTGCCAAAAAGTTACCCAATGGGATGAAATACTATGAAGTAAAATTACATCACAGTCCGATAAAATCACATGTATCTTCACATGATGCTTCACATTGTATTCGAAATTTCCATATTTAACCCCAAAATAGCACATTTTCATCATGAACCCTTTATACAAAACTAGAGACCAGAGATTTAAAGGATTGAGAGGTGGGAGACCTCCCCCACTTTAGGCCCACTTCGAAAATTAATTTTTTTTACGTAGAAGCGAGTGTTTTTTTTTTTGGCTTCCGGAACCTCTAGCCAGTTTATATTTCGGGGCGATAAGATACTTACTTGAGCTCGAACAAAAAAAAAAGGGGGGGGGGAGGGGGTAGGGCCTGATTAAGATATCACAGGGCCCTTGGCGAAATACTTTTTTAGGGCCCCCTGTACTGAGGATTTACAATTTTTGGCATAGGATAAAACAAATTTAGGTATTGACTTCAGCAATTTTAGCCATTTGGGGGCCCTTAAATTGTGGGGGCCCTTGGCCGCGGTCTAGTTGGCTTATTCAGTAATCAAGCCCTGGAGGGGGGTGGGGATTTCATTCAAGAGCTGTTTTATAAGAATATTTCTAACTAGTGCAGGAGCTTCTCTCAAAATAAAATTTTGCATGTTACCGATCAATCTGGCAATGCCAAGGTTATTTTATCCAAAGTAATAACATTCTTCAAAGATAGAGACATTTCTTATGATGTTGTATACTGTGATCGAACATATGTGTGTCCCGGATTTAAAGGAGGAGAGATTCGATTATTAGAAATATCTTTAAATCGTTCACAATGTCTGTGGAGAAGAATAACGACATGTCTTCATTTTAGCGAAGATTGTCAGGAAAAAATATGAACACTTAATATACTTTCAATTTCGAAGCCACAGTTCTCTGTTCGGTGTTCCCCACGAATTTCTGTTTAGAGCTAAACTTTCTCTTTTTCCGAAATTTCATTTTTTTAAAAATAGGTAATTTTAATAATGAAATGTTCTTTACTAAAAATAATCGAAAAGTGTACTTATCTGTACTTATGTTAACATGAAATCTAACTTTAACAAGCATAATGTAAGTGAGTCTTGTACTTAAGATTCTAGAAGCATTCCTTTCAAAAGTAGACTGTGATTTTTTTTTTCTCATTTTAAGGGCACTTTTCACATAAATGGTTACTAAAAATGGGGATGAAATGTATAATGAATATTTTAAATACTTATGTTATTTTAAAGACTGGGTTTTTCTAAGTAAGATCAAATTTGTTTGAGCGTTTTACAAGCTTTAGAGCAACCGTAGTGAATGTTTTTAGAAAAAATGAATAAAAAGCTTACCTTAATCATTCTTCTATAGCACTCTTTCAAGTACTAAAAAGTGTTTCATGTCTACGTGGCAAGCATTTTATATTATTGAAACCGATCACATTGTTATTTTAATATATTTTTTATTTTAAAAGTTTACTCTATTCTTCCATCATAAGTAGTTGCATAACTTTTCCTTATTTTAGTTGTTAATAACAAATGGTTAAATTAAAATTTGCAGTGTTTGTCTTGTCAATTGAATGAAAATGTTTCTCAAGCACTCTTGCGCATTCGTAATGACACACACACACACACACACACACACACACACACACACACACACACATATATATATATATATATATATATATATATATATATATATATATATATATATATATATATATATATATATATATACACTGCTCGACATTGAAAATGCAACACCAAGAAGGAGTGGTCAGAAATTCATGCAAATTTTACCGTAGACGCACGTCACTGAGTTATGCAAATGATATGAAATGCGCAGCTCTCCGACGCACGTGAAGTAAGATATAAGAGAATGAAGTTGAAAAGTGGGCTATGTTCATGTTGGTTTTTCTGCCAGACTAATTATCGGAGAAATTTGGTTTTTGTTTCGAAGGATACGTGTGATAGGTGGAAAAGCCACGCCGTCCTCAACGAACACACTTCCAGCATATAGACGACTTTACAAGGGGTATGGTGATCGGACTGAGAAGGGGAGGTTGGTCCATACGTCAAATTGCAGCTGATACCCACATGGATGCAAGCACTGTGCATCGCCTGTATCGGAGATGGTTGGAAAGAGGAAATGTAGCCACATTGAGGGGTGCAGGTGCAGCCAGAGTGACGTCAGACCGCTTGGATCGACGGATTCACCGACAAGTTGTGGCGGACCCGCAAGTCACTTGTACGTCTATTCTGCAGCACGTGCAAGGTACCCTGGATGTTCCTGTGTCGACCAGAACTATTTCCCGTCGACTGGTTGCACGTGGCCTGCAATCACGGCGCCCGCTAAGAAGGCAGCCATTGACCTCACAGCACAGACTCCAACGTTTGGAATGGTGCCGGACCAGAGCGACGTGGATGGCAGAATGGCAAACCGTAGTGTTCTCAGATGAATCCCGCTTCTGTTTGTCCATCGATAGTCATCGCATACGTGTGTGGCGTCGACGTGGAGAAAGATCGAATCCGGCAGTAACTGTGGAACGCCCCACAGCGCGACAACGTGGCATAATGGTTTGGGGCGCTATTGCATACAATTCCGTATCACCTCTAGTTCGTATTCGGAGCACTATGACGGCCCAACGATATGTAGATAATGTACTGCGGCCGGTGGTATCCCCTACCTTCAGGGTCTGCCAAATGCAATTTTTCAACAGGATAACGCCCGACCTCACAGTGCTCGAATCAGCCAACATGCTCTACGAGGTATACAGATGCTTCTCTGGCCACCATACTCTCCTGACTTGTCACCAATCGAACATGTGTGGGACGTGATTGGACGCCGTTTGCAAAACCTGTCACTGCCTCGTTCAGAGGACTAACTGTGGCAAATGGTTGAAAGGGAATGGAGTGCCATCCCTCAGGACACCATCCGCAGGCTTATTGACTCCATGCCTAGACGTGTTTCTTCGTGCATCGCTGTCCGCGGTGGTCCTACTTCTTACTGAGCCGACGCCGTCCTCGCTCTAAATTTACTTATTTATTTTGAAAAAATATCACTTATTGTTCCATGCTGTCTCTGTCTTCTTACCAAATTTCATCAATTTCTGACCACTCCTTCTTGGTGTTGCATTTTTAATGTCGAGCAGTGTATATGTATACTAGGCACCTATTTTTTGAATTGCTGATTTTTAGTAAAATGTATTTTTGCTAGTGTAATTATTTTTGACTGTGTTTTTTTTTATTTTTTTTTTAGTTTAACAATTATAGATTGAAAAACAGAACCTCTGTCAAAAATTTTACACACCCTCTGTTAAGAATATTAGCAGTTACTGATCAGGTATGTTGTGGCTTGTTTATTGCAGTACCTAAAATGTTTATTTTTATCAAGTTTAAATGGGTATCTTGGATGTTATTTTAATTTTTGCCAGAATGACACATTATCCCTTTCTCCTCTAATATTTATTTCTGATCTCTGGTATTTCCTGAGAAACAGAAAATTGTATTCCCTATTTGTGATAAAATCAAATAATCGTGGTAGTGAATTCAAGACTTTCAAAAATCATGTTTTTTTAATTTAAGTATTGATATATGTCATAATCAAATAAACAATATTAAAAGCTCCCTTAAGTGCTCTCGAAATCTAAAAGCAAAAACATATCTGCAGAATATTATAATGAATATTTTATGACCAATTACCAATGTTCACGGAATAGATGCTTCGCATATTTTTATCGTTTTTAAAACGCTAAGACATATTCTATTAATGGGTACCATTTGCAAGCACGTCAACTTTGTGATGTATTTAAGCATGGCGTCTCCCATCATCATGGTTGAATTATCATGAAAAGCTCGAATAACATTGCGTGCTTGTTTCTTATGATGGAGTCACTGACTTTGAAGAGAACCTAGAATTAGAGCGTTGAGCTTCACAATTTATAACTCCGCAGGGATCATATGCTAAGCTAATGAGCCCAATGTCACAAAAATCTTTAAATAGTACTCAGCTGGATAAGTTTTGGTTACTGTCGTGAAGGAAGCGTTCCCTTTTGTATGTTGAAATGGTTATATGAAATACGGTTGCTACTCAGGAATTTACAAATAAGTTTTTGTTCGACAAAACGCTTTCAAAAAATTTTTTTTTTCAATATGATGTACTATTATATATGGATCCTTTCAGTAATTTTATGATACCAATTCAAATAAATTAGGATTGAAGCTTATTAATATGGTGAGTGCGCTAAATAAAACAATGTAGACTAACAAGACCAACCATTCATTTTTCTACGTAGGACAGCAAGAATTCGCTAGATTCTGATTTTATCGTTATCATAAAGCATATTGGGGACAAAATTTTATCGACAAACAGTTTGTTACACAACTGGCAAAACTGTAGCAACAAGTATTGCAAGTCTTGTCAAAATTCCCTGATCTTATTTTGCTACTGTTTTTTACTGTAAATTTGGTTTATTCATAAATACACAGTAGTTTACTTCTTCCTTAAAACAAACTCAAAAGGGACCTTTTAAACTGATTCGTCTTTACCGCAACGTTACTTGCAGTAAAGACGTTACTTGCAAATGTAATGGAACAGAGACAGCAAATGAAATTCGTCTTAGCAATAATTTGTTTTAAGCGTGTTTTAATTACCGAGCTCCAATCTAGTATTAAAAAGATATCAGTACAAACTTTTCCCGAGTCCGAGTACAAGCTATTAGCTACATTTGCGCAAACTGGGCTCTCTTCAGCTGCCTAAAGCACATTCCTTTGTTTTCCGTGCTTAAAGTCTGTTTTCCATTTTGGATCCCTAAAGGATTATGGGGAGGATTGATCAACGAAAATGGATTCCCTCTAAACTGGCTAAAGATATTGATGCAGTTCGGGAAGATGGGCCTGAAGACGGCCAGTAATATCACAAGGAAATTAACTTCTTTATCATTCTTTTAAAACATAAATATTTATCATTTTCCTTTGTTTTTTAAATGAATTAAGTAGGTCTGGAGGGAGGATTAGGGGTTTAAGGAAGTCTGGGTTTAGGATCACTTTCTACATTTGAATCCTTTGTCATTTACGAATTTCAAACTTTCTTAATGTAAACAATCAAAACAATATCTTCCTTTATATTCCTATGACCTTTACTGTGTACGTGCTTTTCACTGCTCAAAAAAGGCGAGAAGTACTTTTATGTATTAGGGAAAAAAACCGAAGCCTTGTAGGGTTATTTTAAAAAGAAAGTTCTTCATTCTACTCTATCTTCTTGCTTTTATCACTATAGCTGTGAAATGATATGGATTGGGGAAAAATAGTAGGTGTGTTACACTTTTGCGTAAAGAAAAAAAAAAGGTTTACTGGTGTTTATAAGATACATTGTGGACAGTTAAAAAGTTTATACATTTATATGCTTTTTTCTTTTTTCCCAATTTCTTCCTTTTTTTAAAGTTTAGTTTAGCATACTGAAATAATAATGTGTAACGTTGTAAAATGCATATATGACTCCAAATATGACAGGCTAAAAGACTCAAATTAAACGATTGTTGTCATACATATCAACTTGACCTCTTTGCAGTTATTCCTGAATGAAATATTTGATCTTAGAACAGGTTTATTTTAATTGAATCAACTTGTATTTTTAGTGAAAAATAGGTTTATTTTTCTAAAAACCGTTGGTCAAGAATTTAACCTCCAATATTATTTTGGTGTTTCCAGTTGCCCCATACTAACTGTATTCGGGGGAAATGGAAACAACGCAGCTTAGTCAATTGTTCTTGAAAAATAACTTTTGATGTGAATCGTACTTAAGTATGTATTATATAGTTTTGAGTGAATTGCTTTTCAAATCATTCAGATTACATTTTAAACGTATCAGCTGCTCACATGCGACCAAATGCCATAGATTCAGTATCTTTGATTTATAACTTCTTAAACTTTAAAACTGAATGAATACTACACTGCAAAAAATAAACCGTTGTTTTTACAGTACAATACTGGCCACCGAGGTTCCAATTTAAAACTGTAAAATGCACAGTTATAAACTGTAAAAATAACAATTTTACAGTTCGTTACTGTAAAGTTAGAAATTTTACAGTTTATTGCCGTAAAATCTAGCTGTATTATACTGTAAAAACAACAGTATTATACTGGCAGCAGAGGTTCCAGTTTAAAGCTGTAAAATGCGCGGTAATAAACTGTAAAATTAGCAATTTTGCACTTTTACTACTGTAAAATTTACAGTTCCGTACTGTAAAAGCAGAAATTTTACTGTTTATTAAGTTAAAATTAGCAATTTTTACAGTTTATTGCTATAAAATTAGCTGTATTGTACTGCAAAAACAACATTCATTTTTTACAGTGTACGGTTATCTGTCTACGTCAACATGAAGAAGGAAAATGATACAATCAGTTTGTTAGTTAACTCAGCTTCAACGAGAGAACATCTGTTTCCAGTTTGGTGATTGACTATTTCTGAGTGATGAGACCATAACAAGGAAAGGAACTGCACTCTCTGGATCTTATAACAGACACAGCCTATATTTTGCATGTAGTTTTACCTTAGCCTTGGCTTAGGAGCATTAACTCACTGATTAATAAAAGCACTATTTCCATTTACTGTCCGATCTTCTTAGATAAAACTTCCGCTCATTTACGCATGCGTCAGGTCTTCTCTGATCTTACCAAAATAAGAGTGTCAGGTAAGATAATAATGGGAAGAATAATAAAAAGCATTTTGAGTCGTATCAAACATCGTGGAACAATGCTAATTTAAAATACATAGTTTAGTTGAATATGTTGAAAGGATAGCAAATTCAAGTTTCAAATTGAAAACTTATTGAAGTTTTCACTCACAACCCATATACCCTTTTTTAAGTGGAACTGTTCACGCGTGCCAGGCGCGGCTTTCAAGAACGGACAGTACCTCTCAGTCTCTGGAATAAATGGAAACACGCTGAGGTAAACATAAACATGTTTTTGTTTGCTATCAAACTGTTACAATGTCAAGAACTTTCCATCAAATCACTCTCAGAGAGATTAGTTTTGAAAACTATCCAAAGTTGTTGAAACATTGAAATTCTGTTTATGCTCAACCCAACTGATCTACTAAGTGTTCAAAGTATCCAAGGAAGAGTTAAATAGAACAAAATAATAATTTTTGTTCAAAATGCTGATCTTAAATGTAAAAGACAACAGAAATCATAAGGAATTCAAAATAAATAAATGCTTTATTTACAAACATCCGCCAAAAGGTAAAAGTGCTTTTACTGATGATTATAAATGTAAAAATTTTCACTTAACAAGCGTCACAACAAGTTAAAATAATAATAAAACTCTATATAAAAACTTCATAATCTAAAAACCAATTCTTAAAAATAAAAATCCAACAATTGGCAACACTTTTTATCTAAATGATAATTATTCAGTTGGATCTTCATTTTTAAGTTACACGTATTCTTTTGGCATAATATGTTTTTTTATAAACAGCAATTTTTTTTTGAAAAAAGAAATCTGCATCTCAACTTCCCGTTCTTTGTCCCCCACCCCCTTTGTTCGCATAATTTTGGTTTCAGTTTTGGTTCTGTAATGTATAACTGCACATTTTTAACCAGTTTTGTTAACGACCTGAAGTTTCAATAAAAAACTGCATTTTCATTTTTTCATATAAAAATTAATTTTAAGTAATGTAAATTTGATTGTCATAGTGAACTCTTCGATTAGTAACAAAAAATGCTAATTTTCAAACGAACTTATCATATTTCTTTGAAATACGATGTTGGAGATCACAGTAAATGAAAGACACTGGAGGATGTCTGCATTTCTATGTACAATTCACGTCGCGTCCAACAGTTCACAATATAAATTCTTCTCCTGGAAAAGAGCTGTTTTAGTTTCTAGGTATGATCACATGACTTGCTTCGTATAAGATCCTGATACGCCTGTCATGGACGGTGTGCTCATACCCAATAAAGTGAAAGTTCATTTTGGATGAGGTGATGAAAATATCCAGTTCCTAACCTGGAACAAGACAGAACTATTTAGTTGAACTATGAGAAATATTACACCAATGAAAAGTATGAATGCACAAAATAAAAAGCAACATAAAACGAAAAGAAATGCTTTAATTGCTTTATGGTGCTGTGACGTACTTTCAAAAAGCATATCATCCAATTTTTACTCTCGAACCTAAAGGACTTTTTGGCTTCGTGGTAAAGCACAGGGTAACTGAACTTTACAAAACAGCTTTTTTTCAAGCTGTCATCTTCAAACAATGATGACGCCTACACAATTGTTCGGAAACTCTTAACTCTCACATTGTATTTTATATGTTGCTTAACCTTCACTCACATATAGTTCAGCCTTAAAAATCACCACAAGTGTGGTAATAGATTATGCTTCTATTTGCTATGTTTTCATTTACCCCAACTGATTTTACTCCTCATGATATTTGAAGCTTTTTAATTTTTTTATATTCAAGCAAGGAATTAGCAATGGTAGAGGATACATTTCCAATTTATGTTATGTTTTCTTATTATGTATGTCTGTTGCTGAAAAAAAAAGAGTTGAAGCGTTACGGTAAACCAACTTTTTTGAGACTATTTTGCTATTTTGGATGAAATATTTAAAACAACAGCTCAATCTTCTATTTAGCTGTGCAAAACAATTCAATGATTCTCACAAAAAGTTTTACTTAATTTTAAGTACACTGCTTAGATTTTGAAGTTAATGTTTTTTTTCCTTTAGAGGCACTAATTGCATAAGGTAAATAGCGGAAATTAAAATGTTAGTTTTGCTTCCGGAAACGTTTATGTTCATTGAAGTGTATAATGGATTACAGATAACACGTCTGAAATGATTGTTTTGGGACCAAAATCACAAATGAATCACTAATTCCATTCAGAAAAGCTAAATATTTTGACATACATTTGATTGATGCATTGATCACATTCGTTAGGTTCCGTATTCGTTTTTTCTTAACATAACATACAGCTTGATAACAACTGCGCATATGTATGAGTGCGACAGGGAAGAATAGATTTCATTATTTAGGGTAATCCGAACAGAAAGTGAGGCTTTAAGCAAAATTTCATTTTTGGAAGTCATAATACCGTTGAATACTATAACATTTTGCACGTGTCATTAAAAGCATTTGTATTCTTATATGATTTGATCGAAAACAAGTTTCGGAATCCTTTTGAGGTTCTGCTTCAAGTGTCTATGGTGGTTTATTTAAAAGGTGGTGCGGCAAAACAGTGAAAAAACACAACATTTTCTAGCCGGTTCCTTTTTGAGTAGAAAGACGTTCATGCTGTCAATTTGCCCAACTGGGGAACTACACAGACTCTGTATTAATGAAAAAAACAAAACAAAATAAATAGAAAGGTATCAATTGTAAGATCATAGCGAGACTTTATTCATTTACCTTTTTATGCATGGATTATAAGCTTTTGTCTCCCAATTATCGAGATATGAGGTCTTAAAGTTAGTCCAATGTTTTAGAAAAGTCTCAAAATTTTAAGCAGAAATGAAAGGTACCACGTAGTTGTCTCACTTCTATCTGTAAAGCTTGTGAAAGACACCTTCTATTTATTACCGAAACTGACTAAATTTGGCAATTTTTCTTAAAATTTTGCCGGATAGTTGGAGTTTATATTTTGATATCGGAGAGACACGAACAAACTATTTATGCGTAAAAAAGGGGACCTTATCTTTTTTTCATTGTTTCTTATTTAATTTATGTCATAAGTGCACTAACGTATGGTTTTCTGGTAAAAAAAGCTTTTGAGAAAAAAAAGAAAGTAAAACAAATCTGTTTATTTTCTGAGGTGTGCTGATTCGTTGATCGAAGAATCCTTTTTAATTCAAAAGGATCATACGCATGAGCTCCTTGACTTTTCAAAGCAGAATTAAGACGAAAATCATTGATTATCTTTCAATAATTTATAAATTACGTTGAAAGATAAAACAATAATCTCATACTCGAAACAACGTCAATGCGGTTTTAAACATATTTTTCGAATACATTCAATCAAAAAAAAATATTAATAAACCACCAAATTTTTAACTAATTGCATCAATGTATTGCGGATTAAAAAAAAGTGTTTCTGACATGAATTTTCAAGACAAGGTTGTCCGTTAGATGTTCTCATATATAAGGCCGATTCTTTTCCTTTGACAATAAAGTACACAACTATGCTGTTTATGTTTCTCACAATCTTTGATGTTTATCATACATTTCATTTATTTATTTAAAACAATAACTAGTACGTTTACATACTCGCATCAGATTAAGACAGTTTGAAATCAGTTAAACTCCAGCGTATTACAATTTCGTAACTTCCAGCTAGTACGTTGACTGACTCATATCAGATTAAGACGGTTTTAAGTTTAGCTAAATCCAAGCACTTTTCTGTTGCTGAACTACGACAACTACCCGCGTAGTCTTGCAACCTATTAGAGGAGTTTTAATTTTATTAATCCTTGTATGCTATTTTTGTTGAATTCTAACCAGTACGTACAGACTCGTACGAAATTAACTCATTCTGAATTTGGATAACACTAGAGCATTACTTTTGTTCACTTTTAACTAGTACGTTGACATGTTTTTACCAGATTAATAAACTCTGAACTTGACTCAATTCGGCATATCGACTTAAATCATACAGCAGTTGTAACACTTATCGGACGTGACGTGCCTATAACCATTCATAACTCATAGCCTTCAAATTATTAATTTTTTTTAAAGAGCAAAATTTGAAAAAAAAAAAAAAAAAAACACACAATGACTTATACTCACTTTTGATACATCATTGCCTAAATGAGGGTCAATTGTTCTTAGAAATGTCCTCCTTGGTGATAATGAGGCACATCATCGTGGAAATGGAGGTAATCATGGGAATTTGAATGGAATCCTACACTAGCTGGTTGTTGATTGGCAGTTCCGGGCTCGTTGGTTTTAATTTCAGCTCTGAAACCTTTGTCGTCAGCAACGTAATGGACTTCCCTGTGGATTCCTTTTTCGTCGACGAAACCATAACTTCCCTTGACATTACCATGTCCATCGCTGGCTTCTTCACGGTGTTGTTCTCCATGGTGGTCCTTTACGTGGTAACCGAAATGATATGGTTGAGGTTCGTGGTGCTGCAAAGAGATTGAAAGATATTGTACTTGTCCACATATGTCACAAGAAAAGTAGTTGGTTAAAATTAAATTAATAAATAAACACTAGTGACAAAAACAGAAAAATGTCACTGGAATTACAGAATATTTTTTTAATCTAACATCATACAAATGCATTAAGGATCCCTTATTTTTTCGTGTATAGTGAACAAAGGCTTATACAATAAAGCCCACCATATGTATACAGCAATGAGATATACAAATTAGAGTTCCAAATTTATTTTTTTAACCTGTAGTAGATGCAAATGGACTTTTTGATTCAGAATTTGAAAAACGACAATTAATTTGTTAAATTCTTAGAAAAAAATTCCCTTCCCAATGAGATGCTGTTTAGTACCCGATAATTTTTTGCAATTAATTTTATTAACTGACCTGATTTAACGATATTTGTCATTGTCAACTTAATCGATTATGTCATAGTGTTGTCAAAATGTTTAAAATTAATTCCAAATTTCAGACTTACTGGACTAAAAAGCAGAAAAATGATTATCGAAAAAAAGGTAATTTACCAAGTTTTCAAAATTAACTAAAAAGAATAAAATAATTTTTCTAAGATTCAGAACTTCTGAGAGATTGTCCGTTTATAAATGCATTGGTTATCTGCTGTATGCATCCCATGCTTTTACTTTCAAATCTTGCAAGTATTTTGATAGCTATTAAAAATTCACAATCGCAAATTTTCCGGAAAATTTATCCAAAAATCTGAATCTTAGTAGAGCTTTAAACATACACGATACTTATAGAACATATTTTTCTAATTTTAATTCATTTTTAAAATGTGGTAAATTAAAAACATTTGTTCAAATAACTAGTTATTATAATTATTGTGCTTTCTTCCTTTTTTTAAAGGCGACTTTGACAAGTTAGCTTAAAGCAGTTGTTTCTGATTTGTTAGTAGACATTGGGCTTAGTAGTTAAATAAATAACACATTTTCCCCCTTATAAATGTTGTTTAAATGTATTGAAATGGAGGGATCTGTGTAATATCCGAAATCAATGAACATTTAATCATAATAAAATTTGTTTGAAACATAACCTGCTGATACGTTAATATAGAATATTTGATTCTGATTTAGTTTGCATAAAAAGAGAATCTAACATTCAGATACATTTTATTCCAATAGAAACTGTCATACAATCTGAAACTTTACAGTTGAATAACCCCAAGCATAATCAAATAATCGGATTTTGTTATCATTGCTTCCATGGATTAAAACAAGAGCGGATAAAGGAAACTGCCACTTTGATAGGATTAAGCTTTCGGCAAAGAATTTTCCCTGGGCAGAAAAGGACAGCTTATTCAATAAAAACCATTGATATCCTCAATGTTTTGCTGCTTTTTAAAGATTACGTACAGCTCCGAATAAGACAATTAAGGAATTAACTTCAAAACAGTAAGCTTAGGTTTTTGTTTAAGAATAATTTAATACTTTAAATTTTAATAACATTTTATCTTCTAAAAATGAAACTTTTTATATGTCTGCAAAAAGAATGTTTTCCTCTAAGAATCATGATATGGTTTGTCTTATTGTATTTATTATGATTTTCTTTTTTACGATTGAGTAGATGACAGCAAACACCTGTCGTTGAGTGCAAAGAAAATGGGTTTAAAATGTGTGCTCTTTAACTATCAGGTGTGTGCGGTCCTGTAATTATCTCAACAAGTCCAAGAAATACGGTTAAAATATGTCTTCGTTGGAAATACGAGTAGTATAAACTTACTGACATCACGGTAATAAAGGTGAGAAACGACCTTACGTATGCAGTTGATGTTGAAAGATAAGGAGATAAAATAATCGCGTTTGTTGGGGTTTTATTTTTGTCACTACATAACTTCTTACATAAATTCAAGCAGAGAGGTAAAGGGCCCCAACTCGTACATTCGAGAACATTCCTAAAGCACACATCTTTATTAAAATTGGGATTGAAATCATTACCAGTTTAAACCTTTTTTTTCCTTTTTATTATTCTGAAGAAAGAGAAACGCATCCTAAAATATTTTAGAAAATCGGTTATGCTTAAATAAAAAAAACCTACTGGATAACAATATAGGTTTAATTTCTGGAGAAAAACTTAGATAAATGTTTGATTCCCAAAGGAATGAATCTTTTTTTTTTTCTTTTTCTTCTGCTGCAGTATTTTAGTAATATTTTCATTCCAGGGTAACCAATATTAATTGCTTTTTAATAATCATTTTTTAAAATTCATAAAAATTTAATATATAGTAGAACTTGGGTAGATTGAATCTAGTTTCTATTTTCTTCCATTAATTATCTTTTTGTGCATCAAAAATATAACTTCAAGATTAAATAGACGGTTTTACTTTTGTTTATACTGCCTATATAGTGAAACAGAGTGATATTAATACAGTGAAATCTGGGTTAATTATCCACTTCACTTCACTCCTCGAGGGGCCACAGTACCTGTCATTGTTGTGACTTCACCTGATACGGCATCCTCGAGGCTTTTTATGTGGTACAGTGCTTTAGTGGTCATCTCATAGGTTGATGCATCTGATGTATTACTACTACAGTACCTGTTTAAGCTGTCAACTTAGACAGGTGGACAACTTACAGGGTGTTCAATGTTGTAGGTTTTATTGTACACTATTTAGCCTCGCCCCCTACTTGCTTCGCTCGCCAACCTCGGGTTAGCTGTCTGAAGTGGCTCGATCCTCAACCCCATTTCAGCGGATTGGAGTGCACCGTCTTTGGTAGTGTAGTGGGTGACTGGTGGGTTCTGGGTTTAATCCTAGATAATCGAAGATCTACCGTCGTTACTAATGGTGGCTGGGGGACGTAAAATAAGAGTCGTGGTCACAAAGTCCTCCAGGTGAAACGATACCTCTGGGGTACTAAACCAGCTGCTTGCTCATCTTCTGGTCTTGGTCAAAAGAACAGAGTGATCTTCAGAGTCCCATCCCGGTTAAACCACGGGTTCTGGTAGGTACGGGGGACCCTGAAGAGTGAAGTGAAGTGCAATGGGTTCATGCAATTTCTCGACAAATTTGGTGTCACCAGGATGACAGTTAGGGTTTTAAGGATTATATTTTTCATTTATATCTCTGGAGTATTAAGGTTAATAGGGATGAGACGGATCTGAATGGTTTCTTCCGCCTAGCTTGTATTTAACTGTACCTATATTGACCTGTGAGTCGTTGACAGTTCTGAGAAGGCAGTTACAGACAGACAGACCCTCACACGGATCCACGCACAGACAGACGCTCACAGATTTTATTTTTATTGCTGAATGCATTTTGATAATGACTTAAAAAAACAGAAGAAAATAAACCGAAAATATCCTAGATATAGAAGTATTTTGCATCTTTTAAGTGGAATTAAAACAGAACACACCAACGGCTCGGATCCTGAAAATTTTATTTTAGCGCTAAGGGATAGAGAGGAAAATTCTAGGTCATTTGGAACAAACACCGACTGTTTATTACTGTTAAGATGGTTTGGAACTCTTTAATGCATATTAAATCAGATTTCTATCACGTCATATTGAATCTTTTTGGCGATATTTAAACTCAGAATTTTTTTTTTTTGGAATTTTAGTAGCATGGTATTGGTTTCAAACTGCTTCCTTGAATGATTTTTTCGCCGATTCATTATCATTAAATATAAACACTGACTCTAAATGTAATATTTGAAACATATTAGTACACAATCATTTGTGCTCCTGAAGCCTAGATACTGTTAAGAGAGTTGTGTGAGAGAGAAAAAAAATGAGAAATCCTGACTTATGAATTTAGACTAATAAGCTGCATTTAAGACGGTTGCCTGTCGCCATCATTTTCATGCATAAAATAAACCCTTGGTGTAGAGGTGAATCATTCCTCTTGAAAATGTTCCAAGTATTCAATACCTAATTTACATCATTTTGCATCAAGAAGCATTTAATTTATCAGTGAAATAAAGTGATTACTTACAGCTTCTTCTTCTCCATAACCGTAATGTTCTCCTGCTAATGCCAGGGCAAGCAAAGCAGCGAACACGAAAATCTAAAACAAAGGAGAAGTATGTTTTAGATTATGGGGTGGAGTGAAAATTCCATTTAATAGATATACCATGAAGATTTTTCATTAGGAGAAAGTAGGGATGCACCGATAAGCAAATTGGCCGATTACCGATTACCGATTAATCGGCTGTTGATAATCGGCCGATTAATCGGTTGAGCCGATTAATGATAAGGATAATTGTTTTTCTACTACCAATTTTACCATCTCTGTTTTTTTTTTATCTCTTATACAATTCCAAGTTTTGAAATAGTAAGTAATTTATTTCTGGGAGAAGATTTTTTTTTCCATTTTCCTAGTTTTCACAAAATAATTTCAATATTTTATCAAATTTCTTAGAACCAATTTTCATATTTGTGTCAATAATATTATTAACACATTGTTAGTTATGTTAATTGGAAATAAAAATTAAAAAAAAAAAGGAGAGAGGGAGTGTGTGGTGAACACTCCAATTTAGGGGTGATTTTAATTCATATATTTTAGTAATTAGTAGCAATTCAATTCAATACTTTTATTCTTTGAAAATTAGAGGTTATCTGAAATCACTGTGCTAAGGAGAAAACGATCGCCACATGAAAAATGTTGCATCATTGTGTATGTATATTTATTCAAAGTAGGAGAATTAATTAAAAAAAAAACTTTATATCGACTGTGAGGATTATTATTACTGTTAATAAAATTATTCATCATAGTTTCCTAGTGAAAGTATACTTTAAAGAATAATATCTGAAAAATATTTTTCAGCCGATTAATCGGTCCGATTTTGCCGATTATTTATAATCGGCAAAGTGGCCGATTATGGCCGATTAATCGGTACTGCCGATTAATCGGTGCATCCCTAGGAGAAAGCATATAAAGATCAAGAAAATACGATATTTATAAATTTTGATTGCACTAAATATATTGAACGCAGGGTTATTTAATAACCAGAATATATGGTTATTAAATAGTTCTGAAAATATCTTTTATAAATACTATACCAAATTTTGATAGTGACATTAATTTATCAATACAATTTAAACGATTTTAATAGCGAATCATTCATTGATAAAAGTTTTAAAAATAGAACTGATAAGCTATTATTAATGACTAAATGTTTTGCAATGTGGAAACAATTTAAATATGAAAGTGACACATTTTAAAACCAAAATTCGAAAATAAAAACTTTTTTCAACAAAAATTTATAGAGATTTAATAATATGATGCAAAGCTTCTTCACTTTAATCGGATATGTACTAAAATGAAACAAAAAGATAAAGTATTTGATATTTAATTTTCTTGAATAAAAACTATAATCATGGCGAGGATTGTATATGATAGATTTTTTCAATAAAAATAGCATACAGGTGTTTCAGAATTATGATGAACTTCTTAGTTAGTACAAAAAAGTAGAACTATGTGAGAAAATTACACAGGCCAACAAAAAAAACCTTTTTGAAAACTTTTTTAATTTTAATAGCTGATCTTGATAGATTTTTATGTGCTGAATCCAAATCTGCTTGTAGTTTTTTTGTATCACCCTTAGTTTCCAAGCAAAATGTATTTTATTATATAGTCTAATACCCATTTACAGTATATAGGGAAATCAATGAAACACTGTAGAATCGTAAAAATGGTTTGTATTTACAGTAAAATACTTGGAATAGTAATTTTATGTGATGATACAAGGTTCACTTGTCAACTGGAATTGCTTTATATTTTCTTTCCCTTTTTCCCTTGAAGCTTCTTGTGTAGCTTTTCCTGCGATGAATAGCTTGCTGAACTTCCCGGTGAAGTGACCAACAGTAATCCTCCATCATGTTGTAGCATGTGTTTCAGCAGTGCTGCCAACATCATCTTTGTTCATTAGACCTATTTTTTCATGTTATCTTAACTATGAAAAAGCTGTTAAATTCTAAAAATGTTTCTTTATTTCATGAATGTAACTATAAAATGTGAATAAATGGTGGGTGATACAACTTTTTAAGCATCATATTTGGATTCAGCAACCTAAACAACATAAGAATAAGGTATTTTCATTAAAAAAGTTTTTTCATCGTTGGCCTGTGTTATCAAACGACTTTTGATTGGTCAATTTTACATTTTCATCATTATTGTATTACGAATTATCTATTAAATAGAAAGGTAATTCATTTAATGAGTGTAAATGGAGTGTAGTTAATTTTATTTCAACGTCACTCTTACGTAAATAAGTAAAATATAGAAAGATATCGTAATAATCATAATAATAATTCACAGGCAAAAATGGTAAGGTTTTTCAATTTCAGTTGTTCCCAACAAACATCTCTCCGTGAATTTTATGTTTAATTTACGAAAATATTTCATTATTCGTTTCAGTAAAACAAAGCTAAAGTTATGATATCAACGCTACGCGCATTTCATATTTTCAAATGAAAAGTGAAATCTATTATTGAAGATTAACATTTTTTGAAAAGTAGTAAACAATTTTTATAGTTTTATTGTGGATAAAGTTTAGTCATAGTTGAATGATTAAGGGAAAGTTTTTTTTCGCATTCACAGTACATTCTTCTTCCTTCTGAAAAAAAAAGGAGAATAAAGTATCGTGTTATCCATAGAGCTTAGCGCTATTGTTCATGGTTGAGTAATTTAACTGGAGTTTGAACTTGGAAGAATGCATGGCTCTTCTAGAGCTCCCATTCAAGATTTCTAGAAAGAATTTCAAGCTAATTTCTCTTTTAAACATAGTATTTAAAGTTTTAAAATGCACATTTACGAATCTAATTTCTCGAGTCACATCGGCACTTAAAAAGCATTAAAACTTTATTGATTCCTTTGATGCTTGTTTCAGCTTCTTTTTTTTTATTATGAAATGGGTGCAAAATGGTTAAAATTCTGGAAAAAGTGAATAATTAACTGTTTATTAATACCACACTAACTCTTATCAACAGTTTTATCACTACTTTCTCCATAATAAAGTTTTTCCCACTAAGTAAATTAGGTACAATACTAGAACATAGAAACAATAATTTCAATTTAAATGAACGAAAACAAGGTAATGAATAATATATTCAGAAAAAAGAACATAAATAAATAAATACTATTGAGCTAAAAAGTGAAAGTTGAATGAACAACGGTTATGCATGCATACATTTTCATAATTGTGGATTTCTCACGCTGCTTATTGAATTTTCACTCTCAAGATTTTTTAAACATGATAATGAAAAAGTCAGGATACTAGTTTTGCTCCACCACAGTAAATTTTATGTTAGGAAATTTCAAATGGCAAACAAAAATACAGATATTTTTTTACATTACCTACGCGTACTTTGATTTCTATTGTGTGAATATTATTTGTTTCTGGTATTTATATCAACTTGCCATGCCTTCTTTAAAGGAAAATAATGCATCAAGTTTTCTTAGAAATGTTTGATATAAAAGAAATTGTACATAATTCGGTGAAAAGAAAAAAAAAACATTTTTCTGCCTTTGTCCCAATTGTGACGAATTGAAAAATGTAAACTTGATAAATTGACCTAACAATAAAAGACTTAAATTAATAAAAAATCTTTAAAACTGGTAGTCTAATGCTTTAAGCATACCATAATTAAACAAGCTATGTCTTTGCATTTCGGAAAAAGTTGAATATAAAGTTCTTTTCTCTTCTACCCATTTCCAGTTAATATTTAAACACTCACACTTAACTTTTATATAAGACAGCATAAGTTGAACGTTTAACACGGTAATCGTATTACTTAAATGAAAGAAAAAGAAAGGAAAAAAACAAAAATTTGATCCTTAAACACTAAGAAAACTGTGAAGAAGTACGAGACATAACTGTAAGCATATTATGTCTTGGAATCATGAAACTTTGGCTCTAGATTCTTAACTATACTACTCAATTAATATATTTAAATGAATTAATTATTAATTTTGAATAGTGTTTAACTGGTTGATATTAATCTATCTACCGGACCCACTCAAATAGTGCAATTTGACAAATTGATTCCTCCAAGTTCATTGATTTGTACTTCCATGTTATACTTTGTTACAAAATGGACAATAAAATCTAAACTGTGCATTTAAATTTACTTTTGACAGCTTATATGAAAGTATTAATCTTTTGCCTTTACTGGCACTCCATATCAGTAAAACTCCACTCCGTATGTTTAGTAATATTTCAATAAAACTGTTAAACTACTACACGCCAAAGAATTCTTCCAGATATTATGCAAAAATAATTTCAAAAATATAACCCACCACAGCAACATATTTTTTTTGAATGTTTACATCAGATAAAAGCACTTGATCAGGTTCTTTGGATAATTCCAACATACCTAGAACCCTAGATTTTGAAATCTGAGGCAATGGTTTTAACAAATATAATGCTAGAAAAGTTATACTTTAAGTCTCCTCCTGATATAAAAACAAAATACATTTATGCTTTGCTTTAATTAAGATTTCAGAATTGGTATCAATTTTTATAAAAATTAATCGGTGTGAAACAAGAGTAGTATATTGCCAAGATTGTTTGACTGATTTTCAACTAATTTAATGACGGATTGCAGATGCTATACCTCAAATTATGTTTTTTTTTAAATATTTGATTTTTTCCCCCTAAACGTTCAGATCAAAAACAATTTGTAATAAGTCAAAAACAAAATGGAAAAACTAAACTTCCGTCCCTATGTCCATAAAAAAAGCCATATGTTGAAATTTGCTTCTTCTCACTAGTTATAAAATTAAATCATTTTTGCTGTTTTGGTACAGAGAAGAGACAAGATCTTTGACGAATTTCCATCAAAGTACTTATTAAGAAGGAACTAAACCTTGACAGATTATTTCTTCAATGGTAAAGATAAGAAAATTTGCATATGCAATCAATGTAATTGCAAGTTGAAGTATTAATATCGTCAGCCAAATTGTTTACCGGCGAGTCCCTTTTCAATTTGAGAAACAGAAACGACCGATTTCAATTCTGGTTTAGACTTTAGTTGGCAATCAAATACTTTCTAGTTCTACCATAGATTAATTTGTATACCTCCGCACAACCTCTGCTTCCCATCCAAATTCTATTATATAGAAGCAAGTTATTTATCTCATTTCAAAAACGACTTAAAAGTATTAACAGGTCATCATCTATCAAACACCAGATCTGTGATCATCCTCTTGGAATAATCAAGTACGAAATACGAGGAGCTTTTTGTTTCAACTGTCAATTTTGCACGTCCTTTAACTTTCACAATAAATTTCAGGCCACCATAAATATTTTCCATGCTGCTATTTAAACGTCATTTCTGGCACTAGTTCCTCCCTTCAAGTTCTCGCGAAGAAATACGATTTTGGTAAAAATCCAGTGAGGTGTATCCATCTCAGGAATGTAAGTGAATCCAGTACGTTACCTTTGCGAGCATGATGTTGCGATTGCTTCAGATGCGAAACTGAAGGGATCTCGGATGCGATATTTTGTGCGAAGAGGCTTGACAAGATCTTATATACCACCCGCACTTCACCGAGTGACATCGACACAGGAAAAAAGAAGGTTAATTTTTCTCTTCCTTTTTCGGTCGACACCGCGTCCGCGCTTCAGTGATCACGGCAAATGGTGCGAGACTTGTTGATTTTGTTTATTTATTTATCATTCTCGGTTATTACGGATCCCCTCGGTTGTTGCGAGCCATGAGGGCCCAGAGGAGGAAAGACACCTTCGCCACTTTGTTACCTCCGTTAAGGTGACATGCTTGGGTGGCTTTCTCTCACAGTTCACTTTCACTTTAATATCGCACTGGACCGCTGTGGTGGGAAACTCTCATTTTCTCTTCACATAGTGTCGGCGACGACAAAAATAGTTTGGACACTTTATGTCTGGAAGTTTTATTTCTCGACGATTATATTGCGACAGTTGCGTTGCAACGTATAGTCAGAAAGCGATCCTGACCAGGAAACTATCCGACAGTGTAATAATGAAAAAAAAAGTAGCAACTAAAAAAAGCGAGTTTCTAGACACATAAACTGTTTGGCCTTGCTTCCCCGTTATTGAAATATGAAGCATTTAAGTCCCTTTTTTTTTCGTGTCTATGACTTAGCCGAACTAAATAACTCCATGGATCCTTGTAACTGCTTTTGCGATTTGTTGGATGTTATCGTCATAAAGGTCTACAAGTGACGGCAATACACTAATTTCTCTCTGGTTCGCACTTATTGCAGGACACTCAAAGATATGACAAGGTGTAAGCTGTGTATCTGGGCAATTACAACAGTTTCTATAAACCTTTCTACCCTCTCCATCACTCTTCATGCCCCTGTGATGGCCGGTTCTCAGCCTGGTTATAGTTTTTGTTATTGATCGACTTGTATTTATTTCACAAAGCTGGTGTTTCACTTGGATTGATTTATCTCTAAAATTAGATTTAGCTATTGCGTTTGCATCTTGGAGATAGACACTGTTATTGTTAATATTAAGGTCTCTAGACAACTTGGCTAATTTATCAGCATATTCGTTGCCTGCTGTTTTGACAATCAGGGCGAGACGCGTCGGTTGCCTCAAACGTGGTAGCATTATGCGCAGGATCCGAAATTCGACTCATCATAGAAAAAGAGTGCCAGAGCCCGAAGGTTGGACTTGTGTTTGCCTGTAATCATTAGCTGAGCATAGTGGAACGGCTTGCACGCCTAGGGTGACCCTACCAGGAGAAAAACTCCCGACGTACTTCACCCGTTCCGCCCAGTACACCCCCTCGCCACTTTAAGGCTGACTACAGGACTTGAGGGGGGTGTTTAAGTTTGCCGCAATGTTAAGAAAAGTGTTAAGTTAAAAGACTTGACGAGAAGTTGAAGATCTCTCGAGATTTTGCCATCTGTATGTAGCAGGACCTCTACCTGAAAATCGAGTGAATAATGTTCACTTCTATCAAAATTTTTCTTAAAATTTTGTCCGGCCGTAGGACTTTTATAACTCTATAATGAGAGAACAAGGGCAAAAAATGGCGTCATCGTCTTAAAAAAAAAAAGAAAGGAAAAAAAAAAAGAACAGAAAATAAAAGAAAAATAAAGGCCTTATACGCTCTTTCGATTACTCTACATATTTTATATTTTCATTATTTCACTATTTGGGTGGTTCCTTTGTGAGATGTCACAAGGAAATTACTTGTAGGCGAAAAAAGTGCGAAAATTAAGCAAAATTGACAGGAAGATGGCAATGATCTCTGTGAATCATTTCTTGATATTAGTCACCCACTTATCATAGTAATTTTACAATATCTAACTTTTCAGTTCATCCTGCTGACTTTAAGGACGACATAAATTTATTCACACATAATGCAATATCTTCCACATGTGAAATTAACTACTCCAACACTCCAAGTGGTTTCGTTAATTACTAGAAAATAAATAAATTATTAAAAAAAATAATAAATTTAGAAAAAAAAAACCCTTTAAACATTTTCCGTCCCCTTTGAAATTCAGTATATTTTTTGTATCTGTAGAAAAAGCTAGTTTTACGAATTTGTAAACAGAAAAACTATAAAAATTGTATTGGTTACTTTATCTCCTTTTACAGTGTGTAGCAGAAAATCTGTTCTTATAGATTTCGTTTTTTTAAAGAATTTTTGATGTCAATCTTGAACAAACGAAAATTTCACTTCCAGGTAATGATTCAAAAATATAAGGCGTTAGGTCGAATAAGAGCTTAACTGTTCAGAAGCTCATTTGTTTACTCCTAAAAGCTGTGCAATAGCAAATTTTTCTTTTGCCTACAAAATAAATCGTAAACTTTATTATTGTTAAAGCATTATGCATGAAACTTCAAAATAGCAGGATTACGTGAGGAAAATTGACCATAAATATTTTTCAACTTGCCAATTTTTCACTTCTCAAATCATTAAAAGTCCTTGGATATTTTTTATAGATATCTAACATTACCCTTTCTGGTGCAATTTTTAATTTGGCTCGTTTTAATAGAAATTTGTTTGATTATCATATCTTTTATATTCGTTATCATTGCCATTTTAACACAAAGTGTAGTTCTTAGTAAAATGAACATAATTTTAAAGAAAAAGGGAGAAGCTTTTAAAGTGAATTAGATCAATTAGAAACATATAAAACGTTATTGAACATTTTAATGTATTATTCTATAATTTACATTGGATACAAGCACTTTGTAATGTCTGTTAAGATTTAGGACGACGTAACTTGTAACTTTATCTACATCGACGCATGTATCTGTGTATATACATAAACATATACATTCATACATACGCACATACATACGTACTTACTGATATCACGAAAAATGGAGTTTTAGTCCGAAAATTGAAGGGGACATTTTTCGCGATTATATTTCTTACGATGTAAATAATAAGAAAAAAATTCATGCCAATAAAATAATAATATTCGCCGTTATAATCCATTTTTATTGACTGGTCATTTTCACCCTTCTTGACTCCAAACACTCCTCACATGATCATGATCAATATAGTTTTTCCCTCGGACAAAAATCCTGACTGTCTAATATCTGAATTGAGGAAATATAACAAAATCAAAAGGTAAATAAATGAATGATTTATTTCGTACCATTTCTGAAATTATTACGAATAACACCCTTTTCATCAGGTGTATCATTCTTATGATGAAAGATATGTGATTCAATTTCTTACATCTTGTAAATACGATCTACGGGAAGGTACAGTGCAATGATAGGCGTTATTGATTGACCAAACTCGAATCATTATTCAGCATCATCTTAGATCTTTTATTTTCGTATAATCATTTATCGAGCCATGATTTCTAATGATTTTATTATCAAATGATTGGTGGCTGATTGAGTTATTTTAATGATTCTTGAATCGAATGATCTGTCTTTTAAGTGACCGAGAGAATCATGATTTCATAATCGGATGATCAGCGATTCAGTGAATCATTGGAAAGATTTTATAATACTGCTATTGGAAATGATTGATTCGTTTAAATAATTTTTTCATTGAACGATCTTTGAGAATTATTGGTAGCAGACTAGTACTATTACTTAAATAGTTGATAAATATTGAAATATTCTAAAAAAATAAATTAAAAATTACTCAGAAACACACTTTGTTTGTGACATTAGTAAAAAAAATTACTCGATCGCAGAGAACGCGACCGTGAGATTATCCAGAAGAATTATTCGCTTGTAGAATTACTCAACATCTGATCAATCAGTTCAGCAGATCTTTTGATTACGCCAATCACCAACTAGTACATTACGGCATTTCTCTTTAAGCTGTCGTAAGCTTCTCAAATCTGAAAGAACCTGCGTTAAAAATGTTTTATGTGTAGAATTAAGATTCTTAACAATGATGAAAATATGTATGGCTGATGCACGCAAGCACACACACGCAAAAAAAAAAAAAAAAAAAACTTTTTTCGCTATTGAAGGTTGAAATTGGTCCCATTCATTTTCAACAAGCTTACCGGTAAAGTAAAATTTATAGGAAACGACGAATTTAAAAAAGTAAGGCAGTGGAAATGTACAATGAGATCCTTATTTTTTAGGACCAAGAGACTAAACACAATATTTCAATTTAAAAGGATTCAAGTTGTTGATTCTAGCAAAAACGGATAAACTTTAAAATTCATGGAAAAGTCTTTTAAAAATATATTCAATTTTAAACAAAGGGGTTTTTTCTGCATTTTTTAAAATGCAGCAAATTTGTATAACTAATTTATGAGTTACAAATAGAACGACCCTACAAAATTTTTCAAAAGCTATAAACAGGCTATTAACTTGTAGAAGATGATTCAGTGGTTAATCTGTGCTTTAGGTCCCTTTTCTCGCCAAACACAGATTTCGGTTTTGTCGCCATAGAAACGCCATTGCGTAATGTCTCTCGGAGCTTTCAACTACGCGAGGCAACAAGGAAAAACACGCCAGTTGGCGATTTTTTGAAAATGCTCCACGCACGGACTCAAAGCGCATTTTCACCGATTCAGTGTTAGACTTACATAATGTTCTTTTCAAGATATTCTATGCATCGTACTTTACGAAGTATTTCTTCACAAGCATTTTGTATACACTGTGATGCAAGTAAATATCGGTTTGTCAAAGCTATAGATAGTTGATTTGAACGTAAAATAAAATTTTAAACCTAAAAGATACGTGCTAAATATTTATTCGAAAATTTTCCATTTTTCTTATAAATTTTTATTTGAGATACAAAAGTCTCTTTAAAAAATTTCAGGTGAAGGGTCAGATAAATATCAGGTCCCAGATCGCCTTACAAAATACTTTCGCGACTAGTTCTTTCTGAATAAGACACTTTTGGATATTTTAATGTTGAAGTTTCCTATGAACTTCCTATAATTTGTCTGCCTGAATTGCTCCCTTGTTGCTCCTGATATTTGATAGTTTTTGTCAATGTGTCACTACCAATGCATCACAAGGAAAACGCATTTGCGATTTTAGGTTTTTAAGGAATACATTTAAAACGATGGTTTGTTTTAATGTATGAAATTCTCTGAAGAGAAGAATAACTCATTGAAAAGATTTAACTCCATTTCATACACTATCGAGGATAATACTCGATATAATCTACTGTATTTACATAGATAAGTATAAAACTTTCTCAATCTGACAAAAAGAAAATAAAAGCCGCTTTCTCTTAAAGCTTTAAAATAGTGTGATTCATCAATTGTCATTACATTCCAAACTGAAAAACTTTGTATTCAGCTTCGGTTTACGAACTGATGATCAACAGTTTTCTAATAGACTAACAGATCGGAAAAGATAACAGAAATTCACATTTACTCAAATGAACGCGTTCAAACGTACAAATGAAATGTAAATCTTAAAAGTTAGTTACTTCTTCAGTTGTCATTGATATTATCTTAATATTTTCGATAAGTGGATAATTATTAATACCGAGGAAGAAATAAATCCTTCGAGTTCAAGAACGATTTGTAAGAATAATCGTGCCTACTTATGTACTTTCTCATCCTCCCCTTTAAAAAAAATTTAACATACATACCCGCATCGAATTCAATGTCACCATAAGTGCAATTCTTTAATGAGGTAAACTCGATAACTTGAAGTTCCAAGGGACTTGCTAAAGAGTTCGAGTATATAATTTTATACTAATAAACATTTTTACTATAATTTTACAATAATAAACATTCTAATAAATATTTATAATTATATGAAAATATAATAATAAATTTATATACACTGGCGGAAAAAAAAATCCCAACACCAAGAAAGACTTGTGTTAGATAAACGAAATTTGGTAGGCGTGTTTATACAACTGAAAGATCACATCGATTGAAATTTCGCGTTCCGCGCATAAGTGTGGCGCAGCTGGCGTCACTCAGAACATGCAAATAAGGCTTGTTTTAAAAGCGTCTTGTGAAGCTCGTGTGTATTTGTTTTTCCGTGAAATTTGACGAATTGCGTTCATGTTAGCTAGGAATGCCTTTAAGAAGACGAAGAAGCCATTATCAACAGCTCACCGAGTTTAAACGAGGTCGTACAATTTGGCTACGAGAAGGTGGATTTTCATTTCGTGATATTGCAGAAAGACTTGGGTGGGAATGTTTCCACCATGCATGATTATTAAAAACTATGGGCAAGGGATGGTACTACCTCAAGAAGATCGAGTTCCGAGCTTCCACGTGGCGCGACTGAGAAGGAAGATCGCCGAATCTTGCGTACGGCTGTGGCGCATCGTGCTGCATCTGCGGCTGGCATTCGAGCTGCAGTTGGTACCGTCATAACCCAAGGAACGGTAAGAAACTGTTTACTTCAAGGACAGCTCCGAGCCAGGCAGCCTGCAGCCGATATTCCATTGACTGCAAACCATTGCCTTTTCCGGCAGCAGTGGTGCCACGACTGAGCTCACTGGAGGTCGGAGTGGAGATCTGTTGTAATTTTTGATGAAAACAGATTCTGCCTTAGTGCCAGTGGCTGCTGTATATTGGTCAGAAGGAGGCCAGGGGACCGCCTGCATCCAAGCGGTCTACGGCCGAGACACACGAGACCCACATCTGGAGTTATGATCTCTGGAGCAATTTCCTACGACAGCAGGGGCATTCTTGTGGTTATCCCAAACTCACTGACTGAAAATTTGTTGTCAGTCTGGTAATTTAACCAGTAGTACAGCCCTTCATGAGTAGCATTCAAGAGGGAGTTTTCCAACAGGATAACGCTCGCCCTCACATCGCTGCTGTAACGCAATGTACTCTACAGAGTGCTGACATGTTACCATGACCTGAAAAATCACCAGGTATGTCTCCAATTGATAACGTATGGAATATCATGTAACGGCACCGCGAGCATCATCCACAGTCAGCAATGACGGTCCTAGTATTGACACAACAAGTGCAACAAGCATGGAACTCCATACTACAAAGTGACATTCGGCACCTGTATGACATAATGCATACACGCTTGCAAGCTTGCCTTCAAAATTCTGGAAGTTACACCCTCTACTAAATTAACATAATTTCACATTTGCACAGCATTTTCTTGAGCTTAAATTAGCCAGTGATCTTGTACATTTAATCTATTAAACATGTTAACTAGACAATTGCATTACCCAAATTTCATTACTCTGTAGAATTTTTTTCTTTTTGTTGGGATTTTTTCTGCCAGTGTATAATTTTATAATAATAAACTGTAAAAATTAGCAATTTTTACAGTTAATTATTATAAAATTATCTGTATTGTACTGTAAAAACAACATTCATTTTTTTACAGTTTGTGAAGCATAATTTTTTTTTCTCTCAACTAAACAAGGAATGTACTATAATTGGAAATTTTTATTCGTTGTTTTAGGAGACACATTGAAACAGCACTAATCCCAAACCGAATTTTTATCATTACTGGAAAGTTTTAATTGATTATATCGATACGAGGAAAAATATCAACAAGGCAAAATCGACTTGTATTTCTTTTGGTATATCTTAGTACATATTTCATCCACTGTTTTGGATTAATGCTCGCGAGTAAAATACGGTACTTTTTATAACTAATTCTACATGCTACGATTTTTGAAACTAACTCCAAAAATATTATATAATTAAGAATTTGTGTTGAATAAAATGCAAACCTATTTATTGGGCTACAAGTGATGTCTAGTGATTTTTTTTGTAAAAAATTAGTATTACTTTCAAGCTGTTATTCACATGAAGATATTTCCCTCGGGCATCTTGATATCTATCTTTATAGTTAAATTCATCAAGTTATTCATCAAGTGTTGGCGTCACATAATTTAACATAATTTTTATTGCTTTACTGTTCGTAATTAAAGAAGTTTCGTAAACAAAAAAGATTTTAGCTTTAAACTTCAACGGAAGTCATTTTTAGTTATCAAAATAAATACATTATTTATTGGAACACACGAAAGCGTCTACATTACATCTTTTGTACAGAAAAACAAGCAGTTCATTGGCTTATTTCAATTTCCAGTTTTACCACAATTTAAATTATTTTTTAGTTTTGTATTTTCAAATGTAACATTAGAAAAGCGTCCTGAAATAACAGCTTAATAAGCGAAAATAGCATCTTACTATATCAATTAATCATTCCACATCATTTTATATCCATAACTATTTCGCTGTGAAGCCATGCGTAAAAAGCTGGGTTACTGTTGAGAAAATTGATGAATACTTCTGATATAATTTCGATAAGACGTGAGTAAATGCATTTTTATATGAGTAAAATAAAAAAAATAAGAAGTCGCCTTTATCTTGTAAGAGACGAATAATCTGTAAAGCTTCAGTAGTTTTCAAATAAACAATCATTATCATAAGATAAAATACCCGTAATCTACATAAGTGGAAAAAGGCGGTTGTTTTTTACTTTTGAAAAATGCGCCCTAAACATGCTTTTCGAAGATGATTTCAAATTAAGCTTTCCATTGAGTTGACATAGTCTGACCAATATTTGAGTGCACCCCAGTCTAAACATCACCTTTTTTTTCTAAACGAAGTGTTCCAAACTTTTATTAATTGAATTGGAGATATCTACTTTCTTCTGAACCATTTTCAGAAAGAAAATGAGCAGAAAATTACGAGTTTATCCAGGGGTTAAACATGCTGATTTATTTATTTTCTACACCACTTCTTATTTAAACTCTCCAAAAAAGTTAAAATACACTTGCGGAAAAAAATCCCAACACCAAGAAAAAAATTACTGTAGGGTAATGGAATTTGGGTAATGCAATTGTCAAGTTAACATGTTTAATTGATTTAATGTACAAGATCACTGGATAATTTAAGCTCAAGAAAATGCTGTGCAAATACGGAATTAAGTTACTTTAATAGCCGGTGTAACCTCCAGAATTTTGAAGGCAATCCTGCAAGCGTGCATGCATTGTGTCATACAGGTGCCGAATGTCACTTTGTGGTATGGAGTGCCATGCTGGTTGCACTTGTTGTGTCAACACTAGGACAGTCATTGCTGACTGCGGATGATGCTGGAGTTGCCGTCCAATTATACCCCATACGTGATCAACTGGAGACAGATCCGGTGATCTTGCAGATCATGCTAACATGTCAACACTCTGTAGAGCACATTGTGTTACAGCAGCAGTGTGAGGGCGAGCGTTATACTGTTGCAAAACTCCCCCTTGAATGCTACTCATGAAAGGCTGTACTATAGGTTGAGTTACCAGACTGGCAACAAATGTGCAGTCAGTGTGTTTGGGACACCACAAGAGTACTCCTGCACACAGCAGGACCACAAGAATTCTCCTGCTGTCATAGGAAATTGCTCCCGAGACCAGGACTCCAGGTGTAGGTCCCGTGTATCTAGGCCGTAGACAGCTTAGATGCCGGCGGTCCCCTGGCCTCCTTCTGACCAACATACTGCCATCACTGGCACCAAGGCAGAATCTGTTTTCATCAGAAATTACAACAAATCTCCACTCCGACCTTCAGTGAGCTCTGTCTTGACACCACTGTCGTTGCAAACGGCAATGGTTTGCAGTCAATGGAATTCAGACTACAGGGTGCTCGGCTCGGAGCTGTCCTTGAAGTAACCGATTTCTTACCGTTCTTTGGGTCACGGTGGTACCAATTGCAGTTCGAATGTCAGCCGCAGATGCAGTACGATGCGTCACAGCCGTGCGCAGGATTCGGCGATCTTCTTTCTCAGTCGTGCCACGTAGCGGCTCGGAACTCGATTAGGTAGTACCATCCCTTGACCATAGGTTACAATAATCATGCACGGTGGAAACATTCTCACCAAGTCTTTCTGAAATATCGCGAAATGAAAATCCACCCTCTCGTAGCCAAATTTACACGACCTTGTTCAAACTCGGTGAGGTGCTGCTAATGACTTTTTCGTCATCTTAAAGGCATTCCTGGCTTTGGAACGCAATGCATCAAAAATCACGGAAAAATAATACTCACGAGTTTTAAAACAAGCCTTATTTGCATGTTCTGAGTGACGCCAGCTGCGCCACACTTATTTTCAATCAATATTATCTTTCAGTTGTATAAACACGCCTGCCAAATTTCGTTTATCAAACGCAAGTCTTTCTTGGTGTTGGAATTTTTTTCCACCAGTGTATGTTCGCGAAAAAATTCCCAGTTTTTCTTTTTTTGCAGTTGCATACATCAATAAAATGTCATTAGACTCATACATCATTTGTGTACTTTGAATCATAATATGCATGCCTAAAATGTGCTTAAATACTTATTTATTAATAAGAATGCCTTTCTAACAAATGAGAAGATCAGCGCGTGTAGTTTTAAAAACTAATATAGCTGTTAGTGGAGGGGAGGGAGGAGGGGAGGGGGGCTTTTTGAAAAATAGAAAAAAAAATTCTCTCAAAAAGAGAGCTCTTAACGCGCCTTTTTAATGAAAACGATCAATGTTGTGAAACTTAACTTATGGCATCAATTTTGCTACTTAATGTTGTGAAGTAATTTTAAGCAATCCTTATAATAGTTTTTATTTCTTTTGAATGCGAATTGAAGATAATTATCAAATAAACATAAATAAAATTTCAAATTACTTAAAAAGTTATAGGTAAAAGTTTTTATTTAGTTTAAACGGAGAAGTTATTTATTTGCAATATTTGTAGTCCTTTTATTTGCTTTTCAGTTCTGGAGCATAAGGATGCGTCAGTGTCTAATAATTAGTCTTTAGTTTCAAGGATATGCGAAAACAAGTCAGTTGTGTTTATTATTATATGGGTGATTCTACAAAAATGGGCAAATTTGTGTTCCATACTGATTGCTCTTTTTGTTTTTAATTAAATAAAAAACTATTTTTGGAATATTTTTATGCGTCTTTTGTTCTATAATTCTGATTACCAACGAAGTCAATAAATAATTATTATTCATTTAAAAATAAAATATTACATTGAAATGTCATCCACATGCCCTGTCCCATGGGTGCAATTTTCACAATCAATGGAATATAGATTTAATAAAAATAAGTGATTTTTTTCTCAAGAGTTTTTTATTTATAAATGTGAATGTGTGTAAGATGTAAATCACAAAAAAAAAGCAAAATAATGTGAAAATAATATCTCTAAAAGTTAATCTAAACTTTGTCCCAGCGATTATCAGTCATCCACATGTCCGAAAAGTATAGATAGTTTTCTCTGAAATGTTTTATTGCAAAATCTAGCAACACATCTTAAAATAAAGCGTGGAACATTGTTATTCCTGGCTGAAGATTAATTTTACTGTTCTGAAATTACTTTTTGATAAAATCCAAGCTAAACTCAATTTTCAAGGCAAGTGTTTTTCATCTTTGTCATTAACATGGCCTACAGAATGCAAGTAAAATGTACATGTACAATTTTTTTGATGATGAATAGTCCTAAATCTTACATTTGTAGGTTCTTGTTCGAAGTTAAGCCGAAAAATGTTCAGATATGACTTTTTGAGAACATATTACTTGTGTTTTGCATTCACATGCTCTTTTTCTAATGTCATTCACATGCCCCAATATGAGACACGTGGATGAATCAAAAGCCAAACTATGACACTACAATGTTTAAAAATTATGTCTAACAGTTTACAGGTTAAAAAATTTCATTAATATACCTATTGTGTTTGTGTTATTCACATACTTATTGTGTTATTCACACACCCATTGTGTCATCCACATGTCCTTTTTATCATTCACATATGCCTTCAAAAAGATTAAAATTCAAAAATACAATAAAATATAAACATTTAAGCTCTGCTGATATTCTAATTTATTTATGCAACTTATAAAGTACTTTGCTGATTTTTTTTAGATTTTTAATTTTAAATTAATTTTTTGAAATCTACATGTTAGAAATATTCCCGTATTTGTAGAATCACCCATATCCTCCCACAATACCACTCATACAATTCAAAAAAATTATCATAACAGAAGTTTACTGCACTGCAAAAAAAAAAAGAACTCTTGTATTTACAGTATAATACTGGCCGCCGAGGTTCCAATTTAAAACTGTAAAATACACAGTAATGAACTGTAAAGCTAGCAATTTTGCAGTTTCTTACTGTAAAATTGAAAATTTTACAGTTTATAACCTTAAAATTTAGCTGTATTATACTGTAAAAAACAACAGTTTAATACTGGCAGCAGAGGTTCCAGTTTGAAGCTGTAAAATGCACGGTAAAAAACTGTAAATTGGCAATTTTACTGTTTATTACTGTAAAATTCGCAATTTTTACAGTTTGTTACTGCAAATTTAGCTGTATTATACTGCAAAAACAAGATTCATTTTTTACAGTGTACTTTTATACCAGTAAAAGAATTAAATTTCAGTACGTAGAAACGAACGCGGCTAAAGGCAGCAAATGTAAGCTGCAACGTTTGTGTTAAAACAAAAGAATTAAAAAAGAAATAATCGTATTTTTAAAGACTAAAACAATGTCGCATTATTGCGTTGAAAATAAACTGATGTTTCAAAAGTGAAAAAAAATCACTTTCTTTTTAAACTTAGACTGTATATATTCTCAAAAATTCATGATTCTAATTTTAAATAAAACAGTGCTCAACTTTTAAATTTTTGAAGAAAAGAAATGATCTGCTTTATTTTCAAGTTCTAGAAAAAAATGAAAAAAAAAAAAAAATCCGTGCTTTTCTTCAGACGACAATTGTAATTTTCGTCCCATTTAGAATTAAATTAAGGAGGTTAAAATAAAATGTATATACAGCGCATTTTTGAAAAAACTGGGTAAGCAGACACAATATATTCATTGGCACATTCGCTTTAAGACAACATTTTCAACAGAGAACTTTTTTCAAACAATAGTTTCAGAAAAAGTATTTCATTTAGGTCAGTAAACCATTATATACTTTGTTCTCAAATCGTGCGTAAAATGTACTTTTACTTATGCTGATACAATTGATTATGACATTTTTGCCTAAACTGATGATTGCTTTTAGTATAATTTTGCATAATATTTAGAAAAAGACGATAAAATATTTTCTGAGTGAAAACGAATGTTTTCCTCATCTTATTACAAACGCATAATCTGTTATGCATCAACAGCTTTCAAGTAAACAAACGTCCTCCAGTAGTTAGGTTTTTTATGCATATAAGGGGCAACGAAAGGCTTTGGAAAAAAAATGTCGCATCTTAAAAGCCTATTTACAAGGAGTCGGGATCGGAGTCTGAGTCATAAAATTGGAGTCGTCAGTCGGAGTCGAAGGCTTTAAAATTCTAACAGCAGGAGTTGGTCGATTTTTCCGAGTCTACATTTCTACCATGGTTTCGGAGTCGGAGTCGAGGATTCGGAGTCAGAGTCGGAGTCAAGGAGTCGGAATCGGAACCCTTAAAACAGCTTATTTAGAAAAAATATATTTTATACACTAGCAGCATTTCACAACAAATTTTATTTGAAGAAAATCTAATATTTAGTTCGGGATTTACACTGGTTTTATATTTCCCCGTAGGCGCCAATGTTAAGTTTTTTTGAACGGTTCAATGTTGAACGAAAAATTGCTCAAATCGAAAATTTAAATACGGGAATACAGTATCTATGCTGAGATGTTTCGAACAAAAAAAAGTTTGTTCAAATTGGACGGTTCACTCAAAAGATATCGGGGGGGGGGGGGTTATACGGTTCAATGTTGAACGAAAAATTGTTCAAATCGGAAATTTAAAAGCGGGAATGAAGTATCCTTTATGAGATTTTTCGAACAAAAAAAAAAAAAAAAAGTTTGTTTAAATCGCACTGTTCAATAAAAAGTAAGTAGCGCGGGACAGGTTGCTTAAATGGTTCAAAGTTGATCGAAAAATGGTTCAAATTAAAAAATGAAATATGGGAATTAGGTGTCCTCGCCGAGATCTTCCGAACAAAAAAAGTTTATTCAAATCTGATCTAAAAGTTATTAGGGGAGGGGGGGGGGCAGATAGACCGACAGACACAAATTCCCCATCTCAAAACCGTACTTTCCAGTTTTTTATTTTTCGATATTTCTTTAATTTTTTTTATTCCCATTTTTACTTTTTTTTTGACTTGGTGATATTTTTGAGATGCAGTAAGCCACTTTTAATGCTGTTTTCGTCTTCCTTTAACTTTAACGCGAAAGTAGGCTAAAATCTTCAAAATTTGTGTGCTGTCCAACCGTCCATCTCCAGATATTTTGCCGAAGAACGGTTATTTTCTATCTACCAGGGATCGAAAATTTGCGACCAAGGTTGTTGATGGTGAGGGTAATTACATCGCTGATAAAAATAAAAACTTAAAAAAAAATTGTTTGAAAAACACATTTCTGTTCAGTCCCCCGAATATAGTACACATTATGGACAGAAATATTATAAAAATCAAACTATGGCAACCTTTCTCTTCTTTTTCAGTTAAAAATGTTTTTAGTGATTTTTTTGAACCCGTATCCTTTAATTACATTTTTAGGAATCTGCTGTAAATTTGTTATCAGACAAATTCCACATGTAAATAAAATTCCACATCGTGATAACTCTGATAACGTGATGGATGAAGACAAGTTTTGCTGTGACAGGAGATGATTGAGAGTCCTTATGGAACGCGGACACTGAATAAAATTGACATGATATCGCTGCACTCAAAGTGAGGACAATGATATGCACAGCATTACCTCCAATTCGAAAATCAATTCGTCAATTTCGAATTCTGGTGCTGAAGAAAGAAAAATTTCTGCATATTAATTCAATCCTGATAATGTCATAATTTGCATACTCAACACTAATGAAACTTTTCTTGTTAAATGATTGAAGAATGTGTCGCAACAAAATCTAAATATCACAAACTGCAATGTTTATTTTAAACTTAATTAAATGATTTTTTTTGCTAAATAATTTGTGAATTGAACGAAATATACTTGAGAAGAAATCCGGTTGACAATATCGGATGTCGAAATACTGATATATGAACGATATTACCAGGCTAAGTTTGTTCCAACCATAGATTCTACTTGATTTTCAAAGTAAGGCAAAGCTTAATTAATCCTATAATTCTTTTCTAAATGTAGCATTAAAAGCATCGTAAAATTGACTTTCTTCTGGACAGATGCTTCTTTTACTGAATCCATTTTAATGTATAACTGTTATTTTCTCCATTATTTACATGTTTTTCATTAATGTTAAATTCAGAAATAAGTGGTTTGATGCATTTATTCATCAACATACACTGAAACGCTAATTTCATTTTCTTCCAATATGAGAAATTTTTGTTGTCGTAAACTTTTGTTCAAGACAGACTTTGAGTTTAACTACTTTATTAGATATTTATTTATTTTATACATTTTTCAAAACAAATGAAGATTTCCGTTAAAGAGATCGATTCATAAACATCGTACTAATTAATCTGAAATTTGAAGTTATACCTCCAAATAAACAAAATAAATTTTATCGTTTCTTTTCATTTTTAGAGAATTAATGAGAGGAGGAATAGAGGAACTTATTTAAAAAAGATCGAAGATACTTATTGCATGTGATTTTTAGTATTGTATAAGAAGTTGAAGTTAAAAAAGGGAAAGTCAATAATATTTCACCAAAATATTTTTTGTATGTGATGTATAAATTAAAGATCTTTAATTAAATAAAATTTGGAGGTAAAATTTGTATAGGTACATGTTTTTTCTTGTACTTATCTGTGCACTATCTATACACTTTATAGATGTTAGTTCTGTATAGAAACAGAAGAGGAGATGCTATAAGAGAAAATGCTACGTCATGAGTTTCAGTGTGGTGATGGAATAAGTGCTTCACAACTTGAACTACCTCCACACAATTTTTTTTAACAAGAGACAGTTTTAAAAGTGCGTAATGAAATTTAAAAAATAATTAGTATCGTAAAACGGGGTGAATCGGAACACTTTTCAGCTTTAATTGTAAAAAAAAGTAGTTAAAAGAATTTTTTAATTTGATTTTTTGGGTAAAAACTTTCGTCTTGCTTTGCTTGTGATATTCCAAGCAAAGACAAAACATTTCGAACAGTTATTATTCATATATATAGGAATTTAGGGGTGTTTCGAATCACCCCGCTGATAGGGGTCAATCGGAACACATGTTAAAATTTTTATTTTTTTCAATTTAACCTGTATACAGGTTACCCTATTATAATAGGTCTCACAAACGGGAGTAATATTGATGGGGCAGAATAAGAACTGATAGTTACTGTCAAATAAAAGTTTATTTTCTATACCAGTAAAGGTTTATAATTTGTCAGAATTAAAAAAAGTTTTGAACTTATGAAAAATTAAAATTAATTTAAAAAAATGCTTTTGCATTAAAATACAAAGCTTTAACATAAATTGAAGTCACTCATATCGTCCACAAATATGTACTTGACCTTAAAACTAGCAGTTGTGGCTTGACTTAAATTTTTTCATAACATCTTCTGGGATGAACGCTGCCTTTTTTTTAGTTTCTTGAAATCGCTGGGTTTTGGGGATTGTCCTGTAAGATTTTCCCACTTATTCATCACTGTCTGTGTTCTAGAAGTTTGATACATAAAGTTTGCATGACTTTCCCCCATGTATTTTAGGTAAAAAGAAGTCTCCTGGAGCAAAAATTCTTTTTAAATATACAACTTTCTGTCATTCTAAGATCTAGTTGCTCATGAGAACAGATAAACAGTAATAAATCCTTGTTCTTGTCTTGACTAGAGACATTGGGGTTAGAATCTTGATTATTCAAACAGTTTGCTTTAAATAAGTTTGAACTGGAACAAGAGAACCAAGTGTTCCGATACACCCCGCAATTTTTTTTCCTATGTCATTTTTCAGTATTCTTCATTTTTATGACACAATTTTTTTAAAATATGAATTCTAATGTGGTATTTAGTTGCTCAGATACACGCATAATTGAAACATACCACTTTTAGGTTTAAATTATAAGAAGGTTTGTACTTGCATATGAAGTTTTGCAGTCTATGAAAGTGTGATGATTTCTAGCATTCCAAGTGCAGACCTCCTTATTATCCAGTAACGTTGCCAGATTGACAAAAGTAATTTTTTACTACTTCCTATGATCTTACCTTTCTAAAAAAAATAATGGCGAAAAATATCCAATAGTATATTTATGAAGAATTTCCTTGCACGGCCGAGAAGTTTTGTTCCGATTGACCCCGCCCCAGGTAGCACAAATTACGTTTAAACGTTTTATAAACGTTTTTAATCGGTTGTCACAACGTTAATAACCATTTTACAACGTTTATACAACGAAGTGTGCTATTTGGGGCTGTTCCTATACACCCCATTTTACGGTAAGTATTTATTTTATTGAAAAATATATACTTACTAGCTGACCCGGCCACGCGTTGCTGTGGCTAAGGTATGGGTTAAACTATAATGTTTCAATAGAAACGAAAAACTGTATTACCGTTATAGAGATCAACTTTATATAAATATGAATTTGAGTTCAAAATGAGAAAACAATCGAACATAAATTTCCTAAGTTTGCTAGAAACAAAAAATCAACAAAAAATGTAGTATTTTAGTACTTAGAAATATTATATTCAAGCTTGTAACAATCGAGTTAATTAAAAATTTGCTAATTGCTATTGTAACATTTTATTTTTTAATGTAACATTTTATTTTTAATAATGTAGGTAGGGTAGATAATTAACCAATATTATTTGTTATTTTTTGAATTATAAGCATTTTTAATTTCAGTTTAACTCAACACTAATCGGTGCACAATATCCTTTGTTAATCTGTCTCTTGGAAACAAAAATAGATTGGACGGTTTTCCCACACGGGAGCAAGCGACCTATAGTTGCCCATGGGAAAAGCATGGATTTTCTAAATCTAAACCACAAATTGACATTGTTTGTCCTTGGGACTTATTAATGGACATGGCGAAAGATAAACGAATGGGAAACTGTAGCCTTTTGAAGGGTATTGAAGATTCTGACGGTGTCATTGGGATACGTGGCAACAAAACTACTTCATCTTTAAACTTGCCAGTCAAAATGATTGCCTCAATAATGTTCCCGGTGATTTTTTTGATAACTAAACGCGTACCATTGCACAATCTCGGTGAATTTAAACTACGCAGAAGAACTATGTGTGAACCAATTTTTAACCGCAGGTTATGTGGTGGTATTCCGGGTATGTTTAAAGAGTTTTAGCCAAGAATACAGAAAAACTGGTAGCTAAATAGATAATTTGCAATAAAAAATATATTGCGGTCCTAAATTGAGATAAAAACTATCATATCATTTAAGTTGGACCAAACTGAAACTGCGTGTAAAATTTGGTTAAAATCGGTTCAGTAGCTGAGGAGTCCATTGGCCACAAACACAGGGACACGTAATTTTTATATATTAAGATATTTGAGGAGAATTTAACTATTTATGAAAAATTCACAGCTATTATTCAATATTACTTTAAGCAAAGGGTCTCCAAACTATGGATCGCGGTCCAAAAGTAGCCCGCGAACTTTTAAATTCTGGACCGTGGCCACGGGCCAGATTTTAGGTCAGTCATTTCAATTACTAGGCATGTTCAACTCTAATGTGAGAACATTTTGTGCATTTGTATTTTGCGCGTTTCCGAATGCACATATTGGGATAAATGCAATATCATCGTTATAAATATTGTCGCGTTTTGAGAAGGAAGGGGATTAATTAAGAGTGCTAGTACCCTTGTAGGAGTCGAAAATTCGATTTTTTTATTTAATTTTTTTAAGTGGGTAGTAATGGGAACATTTTAAAGCATTCAAGTCAAAATTTTATTAGTTAAAGCTTTAACTGATCTTAATGCATCTAATATGCACGCATTGAAATATCTTTTGCTCATATGGTCTCATTACCGACCTTCTCATAAGCTGAAGTAATCTCACTAAAAAAAAAAAAAAAAACAGTTTGATACCCATACTTTCGTTTAAAGCAGTGAGTAACCGCCCCTCAGCAAGGGCTAAGGCAGGAACATGCAATACACCGTTTTATTTATGAAGCAGCAGATGATTGATTTCATATTTTAAAAATAAAATAATATTTATCAGTTTGCGGACAAAAATGTATTACAATCTTGTTACTTAATATCTTTTAATTATTATTCTTGGAA
>JAXGGA010011106.1:0-43820 GCA_038373865.1 Uloborus plumipes
CACTCCGTATGGATAAATGCTTAGTAGGGCTGCGACATCGATGTCGATGTTTTTGAAACATCGATGTTTTTGTTAGAACATCGATGTTTTTACCATCGATGTTTGAGGTTCGATGTTTTTTCAACATCGATGTTTTGGGTTCGATGTTGGTTTCGATGTCGATGTTTTATGTTCCAGAAAAGAAGTCCAAAGAAAACTATACGATAAGCATCCTTTTTGGAAAGTTTTCATCTTTAATCAGAAGCTACAATATTAACTTCATTAGAAAATAACTCTATGATTATTATCGATGTTTTGCTCTCGATGTTTCTGAAACATCTATAATTTTTTGCCGTGTTTTTATGTCTTTTAATGATTGTTGTTTCGCTTTCAATATTTTTTTTTCTTCTTTCGATATCTTTTTTACATTTTAGCAATAAACAATAAAAATATGCGATGAAAAAGATTCATCTTTCTTTATCCATTAGTTGAAATATCAATCCAATTGGATTTTGTTTTACATAATAACTTACGATGGTTTTCTGTCAATGATTTTTTAACATCGTTGTTTTGTTTCCGATGATGTTTTACATTTCAGCAAAAAAAAAAAAAAAAGTTTTAGAAAAAGATGCGACAAAAAAGTTATAGAGTTAATCAACAGTTGCAGCATAGATCTTACTGAAAAAAGTTTTCTTAATTGACATCGATATCTCACGGTTGATGTTTTTCCAGGAGACAAAATATGATCTAATTGAGTGATATAAAGAGAGGTGCTTGTAATGGGGAGTAACTGAATAACTGCACATTTAAATGTGTAAGCAGTTAAAAAAAATCGATGTTTTGAAACATCGATGTTTGAAAACATCGATGTTTTTTGGTCGATGTATCAATACCATCGATGTCATTATTTTCCAACATCGATGTCTTGAAACATCGATGTTTTGCCTTCGATGTCGCACCCCTAATGTTTAGCCGTATTTAAAATTCGCTAAAAACGTCGAACTCTAAACAACAAGGAAGTTGGAAACACGTTCTATCAGATGCAGAAAGCTTTTCTCTTTCTTTTGGTACTAATTTTCAACATTTTCATGAATGTTTTGCTATAAAAATTGCGAAAAACGTTATAGAGGTTTTTAATTAATATCTTCGTTAATTTTTGTTATCCGAAGACGTGACCTAGCTAAGAATCCTTTCGGTTAACTCTCCATTCGAACCGAAAAAAAAATCAGAATCAAAATTGGTCCATTCGTTTAGGTGCTAGAGTACCACAGCCAGATAGATACACAGATACACAGACATGTCAAACTTAGAACTTCCTTCCTTGTTCCTTTGGGGGTTCAAAATAAGGTCTCATAGCAAAGCTTTTTCTTTTTTCTTATCCTGGTTGAACTATACTGAAATTATTCCTTGAAAATAAAGACAATGCATTTAAAAGAAAAGAAGCTTCTGGAATGTAATTTATCGGAAAATGACGAGTGTCAGCAAATCCATTTAATAATTTCGATATGCCAATATAAGCGTCAAAATATCACTTTATGGTTGTTAACATTTAAGCTATGTATTTCAAAGTTGTAATCTGTCTTTTCAGAGTTTTTTATACAATGGAAGTCGATATTTATTTTAAAAAGAATAAATTGCTGAAATGTTATGAGAGTTACACAATGTGTTGAATTCTGTTATGACTACAGAGCTTTAGAAGAACATAATTTTTGGAATGTGAATTGAATAATACAAAATAGATAGTCACTTCGTAATCCCAAAATTGAGAGTTTACTGTGGTTTCGGAATGGAAATCTGTGTCACAGTTTCCTGTCTATCTTATTGTCATCTATAATTCAATCTATCATCTGGCATTAAAATGAAAATGTAAACACTACTATCAAATTTAAATAGTTGCTTTAGAAAATTTGAGATAATTGAAAAAAAAAAAAAAACTGTGTTTGGTCGTCTGACTGAAGTTTATTTTTCCTCCTTTATAATGGCAGATCTATGCCTTTAAAGTACGTAAGTAGGGGAGACCGGGGCAAGATGACGAGCCGGGCAAGATGACGAATTTCGTATTTTTTTCATTTCCCGCTAGGTAGCAGCCTCAACTGGTCATTAGAGATTCTTCTATCTATTCTTTGTTCAGCAATAGTATAGAGTCGCTAAAATCACCATTTGCAAGACAGTTCTGAAGTTGTTCTGGTTTACCGCTACCGCGATCTAACTTTTGTCCATGTGCAAATAAGCTCTGATACAAATACAGGTAAGATTTATTGCTTCTCATTAGTATTAATGTGTACCTTAGTTTAAATTCTACCTATTTATGTGAATAAACACCAAATAAACGCATTTTGTTATGGAAATAAATACGAATTCTTCAAAAATGGCAGTCTGGGGCAAGATGACGAAACGAAACACGGGGCAAGATGACGAGCTTGTCATCTTACCCCATGTTTCGGAATTTATGAAACTAACTATGTTGCCCCTTCTATTAAGTTCTTCAAATGCTTATTTATAGTTATACTAATATGTATACTAATGAATATAATAATATATTATACTAAGTCCTTCATTCCCTCCCCCTTTTCCGAAGAGCAAGCTAATTGTTTGTTAATGATACATATAATGACATTTCAGATATGGTTCGACATTACAAGAAGAAATCCTCAAGAGGAGAATGGAGCAAAGATTCTATGGTGTCAGCTCTTGAAAAAGTTAAAGAAGGACGTATGAGCTGCCTGGCTGCCGCAAAGGCGTTTAACGTACCTGAAGGTCTGTCCACTGTGCCTAATAAGCTGCCTATGGTAATCAGTCCTACAGGATCCAGAAGAGTTTCGCAGATAGTTTCAGCAAAAAGAGGAAGAAATGTAACAATAATTTATTGCATAAGCGCCACTGGCTTTTAACTGCCACCTTTTCTGATTTTTTCCAGAAAACGAATGCGTCCTGAACTTATCGAGAAAGCCCTACCAGGAACTGTAGGTCACTGTAGTGATAATGGCTGGAGCAATGGCGATATTTTTTTCTCTTTTTTGCAGCACTTTTATCAACAAGTAAAATCAAACAAAGAATCTCCTGTTCTGTTGATCATTGATAATCATAAATCCCACATAACTTTGCAGGCTTATATTGCAGAGAAAAATTCATTATCATGGTTGGGTTGCCTCCCCATACATCACATCGTCTCCAAACTCTTGATGTGGCATTTTTCGGCCCATTGAAAAATTATTATAGTCAAGCATGAGACAACTATATGGTCACTCATCCAGGGCAGACCATCACAGATAAAAATGTTGGTGAACTTTTGAGCATAGCTTACTTTAAAGCCGCAACAATTGCAAATGCATTTCAAGGTTTTCAAGAATGTGGGATCGAGCCGCATAATTCTCTTGTATTCAGCGATCGTGATTTCGCTGCTTCAAAAACAACTGATCTTAATGCTGTTAAAGAGGGAAGTGAAAATAATAGGTTTAACCCCCAGGCCCTGTTAGTAAAAAAAAACACATATAAGACATCCAGTAGATACAGAATTGATGACAAATTCTGATTCCAGTGCAGAAAAGAAGCTTTTAAGTGTTTTTGATTTAAAGCCATTGAAAAAGCACTACAATGTGGCGAAAAAAGGAAAAACAAAAAAATGAGTTCAAGTATCCTTACGAGCTCACCCGTCAAAGAACTGCTAGAAGAAAGAGAAAAAGGATTGTCTAAAAAAACAGAGGACAGAAGAACGTGAAGCAAAAAAAGGGAGTAAGAAAACTCAAACTTTGTTCCCTTAGCCCGAAGTCAGAAAAAATCAGACCAAGCAACCCAGTGGCATGAACTTCAAAGGGTGATGTAATAAGATGTCCTGCTTATAAAGAGGAATATTGTGATCATCCAACAGAAGAATGAATCCAGTGCTGTAAACGCCAAAAGTGGTGGCATGAGGACTGTTCCAATTATGTAAATGGCATTTTTATTTGCGAATATTGTTAGCTGCACTACTAAACCCTTGTATATATACATTACTTTACAATGCTTAATTTAAGGCTTTCTAAAATGTAGAAACACATTTATCATTTGTTAAACCATGTAACGTATTTAAAAGATAAAAATTTCACACCTTTTATAGAGTCGTCATCTTGCCCCAAGGCGAAAGTCATCTTTCCCCGGTACTGGGGCAAGATGACGAATTGTTAAGGTTATGAAAACATAAGAAAATCATACCTTTTTTTTAATTTCAAAAAATAATTGGTAATATATTTTAGGCTACAAAGGACTACTCTAACGCCTCGTATAAAAATAATTTTACCATCTTTAAAAATGAGTGAATAATAAGCAACGATTCTTAGCATCGTCATCTTGCCCCTGTCTCCCCTACGTACACGAAATAAAAATGGAATTTTTAATTAAAAATTAGTGATTAATTCCACTTTCTAACGATTCGTATCTGTTCTAGTTCTACCTATATTATAAGTTTACTTGGCACAGAGTTTACGATGCATTTGCTAATACTAGAAATTCCCCATGACCCCACAACTGTATTTAAAAGGTGGGATTTTAATGTTCAAACTCCCTCCGAAAATTTTAAAAACTTCCTATCACGTCAAAAAAAAAAAAAAAAAAAAAAAAAAAGCTTTTCATTATACCTTTTTTTTCTGAAAAAGTTATTACTCTTTTATACTCTCTTCAGTTTTTAATTTATTTTTGAAAATTGTTTAAAAAGATGAATTGTTATTATTAAATAATTTTATAAATTCAGCGTTTTTTTTTACAAACTTGGAATACCTCTAACAAAATCACCATAATTAGTTACAAACTATGTATTAGAATGTTATATAAATGCCATAAAATATAAATTTAAGAAGTATTTCTTCGAATACACGTAATATTCTTTTGAGCTTTAAAAAAACGTCGATTATTGGATAAGCATACAAAAAAAAAAATGTAGTGCACAAATCATACTTTTCCTCTTCATTTGATAGACCAGCCTTAGTTTTTTTTTTGAAACATAATTGCTGTGTTAATGCCCTAAAAGTATCACCGCCTCGTTTGTTTAAACACCCTAGTTCAACAAAAATCAATAGGGTATATCAATTCAAATCAAATTTGATTGATTATATAGCTTTTACGAGGAACGTGTTTAGTACCCCCACCTCAAAACAAAATAATGTTACTTAATGTTACAGCTCTGCTCATGACCAACACCTTTGTGTATGTTTCATATTGACAAATCAATGATAAAAATAATAAAAACATCACATTAAGGATGAACATTTAAAAATACTTTAAATAAAAAATGAAGCAAGAAAAAAGGTTTTTTTCTAGTTGATGCGATGTATAAAATGTTTTAATGGAGCATATTAACGGATTTAAAAAAAAAAAATAAATACTTTAAAGCAAACGTATTGTAGCAGGCATAAAAAAGAAAAAAAGCTTGTTATGGAAAACCATTTTGGGATTAATGGCACGAATAATTAACAAATGGTTATGTCTTGTTACGCAAGCAGCTGATTAATTGCTGACGAAATTACGTGGGAGTAATTAATAAAAAATCAGAGTATATGAGTCATTAATGGGAACATTAAGTAAGATGAGTGCCAACGCTAATTGAAACTGGAATTCAAAGTATCCAAGGCTGCGTGATACTTAATCGTAACACGTTACTCTCTCTGAATACTTTATCATATTAAGTGAAAAATATCTAATTAGTTTGCAGAAGATTACAAAGGTTTTAGTAATAAAAGATAGTTTCAGATGAAAATGTTGTAACACTATTCTACGGACGTTTAACCACTATGCAAAACTCAGAAATTGGTAAAAAGTTATTTTTAAAAATAGAAAAAAATTTTAAGGATGAATGAGCAGATTTACAAAAATACTTGCATTGGAGGTTTGATTAGGCAGCTTATGAAAAACTTTTTTCTCTTGTCTAACATAAAACACTTAAAAATTTATATTCCGAGAAGCATCAGTTTATTCGTTGAATAAAAAGCATTAATTAGGAAAGTTATAAATTTCTAATCGTCCAGTCTGACACATACTAATTTTGTACTATCATTTGACATTTTTGGAACTTGCCTGCGGTGCATTTAGCTTTATTCAGGCCAACACCACGAATCATTATCAAAAAATTGTTCGCCCTCCTTCATCTAATTTAATTTTTTTAGTTTTAAAAATTGCAAATTCTTGTGAAGATTTTAAACAATCCTACATAAGAAGAATACTATGGATGCAAAAAGGTATAACACGAAAAATGTATTGTTGGTTGAAAGCCGAAAGAAAGGACTTACCAGGAGAGAAAAGAATACTTACCTACCAGGACACTACATCCTACTTTAGTACTGATTTTTTTAATAAGTTGCAATCGAAAAAGCACAATAAAGTATGTTTCTGGACACATAAATGGTTAGTCCTAATGATCGAAATATGAGGTTTGAAGAAAAGCTGCCAAATTTAATGAGTTTCAGTACGTAATGACAGGCATCTTTTATGTGATTTATGAGCACATGTCCTGCACATGCAGATGGTAAAATCACATGATCAAGTCTTTAAATTTGGCCCCTTTTCTTAAAACTTTCACGGATTTCAAGTTCTCATATCTCGATAACAAGCGGATGAGGGCAAATTTAGAAAGAGTCCTCGCCAAATGAAAATTAACTGGCAAATTGCTTTAAAAAAGCAATATCTTTTCAATGTGATTTGCATTCAAGTTAAATTATTTTTTTTTGGAAGTCACAGTCGTCTTGGAATCGAAAAACTAAATATAATGAAACAAAAAGTGCATTTTTTAAGAGCAACTATGCTTAATTTTTTAAACAAATGGAGCAAATATAATACTTCTCTCATTAAAATATGTAAATTTTAAACCCGAGCTAATGAAAGGAAAGAGAAAGATTTTTATTAAAAAATGATATCCCTGCGTTCGTGTGTGTGTGTGATATATTAAGGACATTTACTATACTAGGTATGTATACAGAAACGTATTTTAAACGTTCAGTTAGTTTAAAACGTTTTTTTCTTTCCCCCCTTTTTCTTTAAAACAAAACGACTTTAAAAATACGCAATTGTTTTCCTTGTATTATAGCAATTTCAGTAAAAACACCATTATTTCTCCTATTTAAAGCAAAAGCATCCTTGTGTGTTGATTATAACGCTTAGCCGTAGGAAAAACTATTGGTGTTAAAAGCGTGTAACACAACTTTAAAAAGCACAAAAGAGCAGGCATACTGCTGACACGTGTTTCGGCATTACAAAGAACTCCTTTTTCTCTGCATTTTTTTTTTTTTTTTGCATTGGAAAAGGCGTTAATTGTATTGCCGAAACACGTGTCTGCAGTATTTCTACTCTTTTGTGCTTTTCAAAGTTGTATTATACGCTTTCATTTTTAATCACAAAGATATTTTTGTGTTTTATTTGTTCTAGTTCATTAGTTATTCCTTCTGTAATATTTTTCAAAACATGTATTAAAATTATAAAATTACTTTAAAAAAAATATCAAAATCATATATTTACAATTTGTACCGAAACCTTTTGTAAAACTCAAATAGTTGTTTATTTTTGAATCCTAAGTGAAAAGAAAATTATTTTGAATTCTATATGGTTTGAGAAATTAAATTTTCAATATAAAAGCTTGAACGACTAATCTCAGAGGTAATTGTTAAAATACTATGAATTATTTCTTTCAACCATAGAAAGGAAAATAAATGCAAGTAATCTTTGGATTTAATTAGTTTATTTGAAGCAATATGCGTGGTAAGCAAAACACTGACAGAAGAAAATTGTGATGTAATAATGTTGCATAAGACATATATCGCTTAATTTTCATTTAATTGTCGATTTTCAATTATTTTCGTTAACTCAACCTCACACTAAAGGTAAAAGAAAAATATGAATAAAAATATTTATCGTTATATTTTCTTTTCGTAACTTATTTCTAGTCAACTGTAGAAGAATACATACTAACAATTGAAAGGGAGAATTTATCTTTAATAAAGTTAGCAGATATATTTCTAACCTGTTATTAATGAAATAGAGATCTGTAGGAATCTGATCTTCATGGTTTAATTTAATTAAGTATTTTGCTGGGTGAAAGAAAACTCTTGCAGACGTCTCACATTTAAACAGCTTTAAAAAAACTGAAACTAAGCTTTATTTATTTTGTTTTTGATTAAAATTAAGAAGTAACTAAATTATGTAGGAGATGGAAAAGGTGTTTCTTTATATACTTCATAATCATATGTAAGGGCATAAAAATATGACATAAAAATATTTTTGATTAAACATTCAGAAATCACTAACATCAACATACCTGCAGTGTACACACAATAATATAGCATTCAGAAAGAATGCTAATATTTCGATATAAATGAATATTTTATAAAACGATTTATCTTTCTAAGTTACACATATATCGCACATCCAGAATGAAAGGGGCACATCTCAAAAAATGCATTTTTGGAAATATCTTTAAAAAGCATACCTTAGTACACCTTACATGAGAAACTGACCCATTTTTTTCTAGAGTTAACAGTCGCAGCTAAAAAGCAACTTATGCCCTTATCATTCTGTCGATTCTGCCGATTGTGAAGGGAGAATTGAGTTTGAAAGGGGCACATCTTTGAAAATCAGAGTTCGCCGAGCGTCATTGGTGCAAATTATGGTTAGTACTTTTTTAAACCAATTAAGAAAACCGTAATTTTGATTTGTTTTAAAATGACACTCGTTTTAATTGTTTGTTATTAAGTATAAATTGTTTGTGCACAAGTAATTTATGAAGGGTTCCTTTTTTAGAACAAGAATAGTATTATGTAACCTAGCGTCAAATCATTAGGAATTAAAATTTGATTTAATATCGTTCTGAAATGAAACAGCGATATGTAGGATAAGTCACGACAAGAACTTCAAAAAAAAAATAAAGGGTGTATATGCCGATGCCCATAAGAATAGCTATTTTGAGATGTGCCCCTTTCATTCTCCACGAAAATGGAGAATGAAAGGGGCACTTCTCATTAATTACTGACTTATTTAAAATTGGCCGGGAAACGCACACCATAGTCACCTAGCAGAACCTTAAATCAACCAAGCAATGAAAGTTTGGCTAGTTGTAATAATTTATTAGAGCCAGGCCAAGGATTTAAAAAAGTTTAAATTTTCGAATTGATTTTTCTCAAAACAGCTATTTTAAGATGTGCCCCTTTCATTCTGGATGTGCGATATATCTTACATATCTATATACATAAAAGACTACTTTTGAAAACGTATGTCCGGGGTAATCTTCCAAACTACTGAACCGATTTTAACCATTTTTTCACCGTAGATAGCTACAGTAACAGGGAGCAGGATAAGCTATAATTTATTTCTAAAAAGCTTATTTTAAAAAAGTTATTTTGGAAAACAGTTAATTTTATGTCATTTCTCCATTAAATGATTCAATTTTCAACCCATTGTTGCAAAAATTTGGTGCCATGCAGCAACAATATTGATTGTAATCATATTGAAAATTTTGAACCAAGGCTTCTCTGGAGTAAGTATGGAATTTATTGCCTTCTAAGGATTTTTATATTTATCTGAGCCAACAATCGCTAACGGGTGAAATAAAAAAAAAATGATTTTGGCAATAGTTAGAGAATAGAAAGTGTTTATAGTCAAAAAAATTTCTAAATTAGGTACATAAGATGTTTTCACCTCACCAATGTTGTCACAAGGATAGAAACTAATAATGGGACTTATTTAACGAGCAATATTTGGAAATGGTTAATTTCAGTGCGATTGATACTGTAAATATGGATTTATTTTAATATACCAAGCTTATAACATTTCCTATTTACTCAAACATTATTTGTAGCTTGCTATTTTTTTTTAGCTTGCATTATTTTTTTTATAGTTTATCCATAACATAGCCATTGTTTACAGAAGTAGCCATTATGTTTATAGATATGCACTTTAGTGTTGGGAAATTTATGAATGAGTTTCACTAAACCACCCTACACCCACAGAAACCCGGGCAGGGCCGGGTACCCGGTTAGTGTAACTATAAAACCTTACATTTTATTAGGTATCAAAAAAACGTTTTATTATGTATGTAAACGAAACTAAGTTAACTCCATAATACCAGGCCCGTCATTTGGTTGGGGGGGGGGGTCAATTGCCCCACCCCTGTCTTTGAGAAATCAATGTATTTACATCTAAGTATGCGTGGTTTTTTATGTTTTCCGATGAAATTGCATTGTGTTTGGACCCTTTGCCCCCCCCCCCCTTGAAAAAACTTGAAATGACGTCCCTGCATAATACTTATTTTCAATATTTTTTTTTCAGTACTGATGATTCTTAATGTTAGCAACAAAAATATTTTAGTTTTACTTTTGTTGCACTTTTAACAACTGCGTAAGATGTTTAAAAACTTAAAAACATTTGCACTTTTGATTATTTTTTTAAAGTGTTCTCATGCTTTTAAGTTGATCCTTAAATATTTAAGCTAATTAAGAAGTAAATTTTCACACGTGCAAAGTAAAAAAAAAAGTAAATCAATTTATCATCCAAAGAAATTACTACGACTATGAAATTATAAATTCAATCATCCATTATATTTTCAGCATCTTTTTATCAAATTTCTCTGGAGAAATATCAAAAAATTTGCAAGTATTTATAGCAAGTAACATATTCTTTAAGGTAAATACTTTATTTATAGTTAATTAAAAGTTTTCAAACACGAGCCCCCAGAGTGCATCAATCTATTTACAGTGATTTTTTAGAAAAAAAGTTTTTTACATATTCAATAATTTATTGATTGCTTCAGTAAAAAAGAATTATTCATTCTAGTTTTCATTAAAAATGATTAATTTCCTTGATTTGAGAGATCAGACTTGATTTATATCCATAAAAGTAAAAATGCGTTAAAGTGCACATTTTAATGTTTTTAGGACGAAAACTCCGCAGTCTTTAAGTTTAAACATGCGTAACATAGTGTGTATTTAGAAACTATTTCCCTTGCATGAAAAATAGGAAATAATATCGTAAAATCAAATGCATCAAACATATTAATAAATATACGAAAGATATACATTGAATATATACATCATGAATGATGGACTTGATTGTACAGAACTGGATGTTTGACTTATGGGTATTTTATTGTATTTATATGATTCATAAACTTATTTAGCAAAACCAATATTTCAAACTATGACACTTTTTCGCATCAAAGTAGTACTTAAGAAATAAATGATTAAACACCCAAATATTAACTAGTAATTCATTATTTTCCCTTAAGTGTCGAGATGTCCTTCAATTATTGCATAAGCATTTCAATTAATGATTTCTTCCGGAAATTTTATCATTTTGCATGCACAAAAAAAAAAAAAGAAAAAAAAAGAAAAGATTATTTTTTAAAAATCATAAAAACCTTGTAGACATAATATACAGCATGTTAGTTTGCTAAGCATTAAAATATGTTCGAAATAGCCAACTTTTATTTTTATGAGGTTTTGAGCAATTTCACACCAACATAGAAAAATTAAAAAGTTTAAATTTTTTTTTAAGGTTGCATATATCTTAGGGTTGCAATAAATCATGTAGAAAACTGCCATGTAAGAAGTTTAGATTTTTATCTCAGTTTAGTTTTAAAAATGTTTCTTTCATTAAATAAAAATACTAAAATTTAAAATTTTCACCTGAAATGTTTCATTGTTTTGAAAAATTACACGAATCAATTATATATTTTTGAAACCGTGCGTGTTACACATTGAGTTTTAGTCTGAATTTTTAAGGCCTATATTTTGAGGAATTTTAAAAGATTGTAATTGAAGAAAAAATTATTGAAAAGTCCTTTTAGAATATTTAATGTGTCTATTATTTGCATTTTTTAAAACACCTTTGGTGGTCTTGTGAAAATCTCTGCCTAAGCTAGTTTGACATATAGTATACTTTTTATCCAGAATTTTGCTTATGAAAAAGATAATGCTGTACTTATATACCGTTTTTAAGCATTTAAAATAACGCATAAAAATATGAACCTGCAGCTATGAAGTATTTTATTTTAAAATTGGTCTATATAGTGGTTAGCAATTCAACAGTTTGAAAATAGCCTAAACAACTATAAATTTTAAAATGTCCTCTTCCCTCACACACCTTTCCCAACAAGGAGTTTGCACCATTTAGTCTTGAGACAGTGTTTTTGGTTTCAGAGTCAGGTGTCCTTCCTAACACATCATACAACTTCATCGGCTTCCGAAGACTAAAAGACATTTTTGACAAGCGATTCTAATAGGTGGTTCTGTGGGCAGGCATCGATTGGCAGAAACATTTAACCGGTTCTCGTGAATTTTTAATTGTTCACGTTAAAAAAAGTTCAACTACTGAGCAAAAAATCGAATTAGTTTGTTTAAAAAAGAAAACAAAGAAGGGAGGATTTTGCTTTTAGCTGGTGAAAAAATGTTTTTTTTTTTTTTTTTTGAAACAAATATTCACTAAAACCCCATTCCTTTTTGTTTTACATGCCACCGTCAAACATTTAAATGCTTTTGGTCAAGGAGTTAAATTCAGGAAAAATATATGTTTAACTATCGATATAAAGCAATATATATGGTGTATGCAATTGTTTACGCATCTATAGAATATGTTTAAAAATAGTATCATATGCTAAAAAGTAATTTCTTTCGAAATGTAAAAAGACATTCTAAAGTAAATTCAAGAGTTGGGAAATAACAAGAAATCATTTACATACAAATTTTTTCCAGGATTTCTCGATATAAAGAATGCATAATGTATAAGTGTTTTCATGAGAAGTAAACCATGCTCGATAAATAAGTTATTTCCTACGCGAAAAATACCAAGCACATATGTCATGCAAAACCTTACTTGAATATTTTATTAATCTGGAGACTTACATTTCTTCACGCAGAATTTGTCAAAAAAAAAAAAAAAAAATGTTGATTTATTTGTTTAAGACACCAAGATATTTTAAATTTATTTCGTGCTGAAGTGATTTTGAATCTTGGAGTATTTCATAGAATTTAGTATGCGTAGAAATAACTTCAAATGTGAAAATATGCTCGCATCCAATGAACTGTTATATTTCTATGGTCACATTTCGATTAGTCAACAAAATATTATGTTCGAAATTATTATTATTATTTGTATATATTTTTTAAACAAAGGACTATTATAAATTTGGTGTTAAGCAATTTCGGAAATAGTCGGGTAGACCGAGGCACATTTATGTACAGGGCACGTTTACGCAGTGCCCTTTTTTTGAAACGTATTATAATTTGTGTGTCACCAGTCATGGCGTATTGATGTTGGTCCCTAGAAAGTACTCTCACTAGTGTTTTAGCTTCCGTCGAGCTTTTGGTATAGCATTTGGGTATTATAACCGGTTTTTTGCCAGCTTAAGCAAAATTTGTGTTACACTTATTGATTCTTATAATGAACTAAGAATGCTTAAATAAAAAAAAAACAAATATATGAATATTAGTAGCACTTTGTCCTTGTTTAAGAACAGTACTTGTATGTGTGTAAACAAAAATGTCATTAAATTTCGTTGCACTCGAAAAAAAAATCCAAACAAGGCGACAGGGCACGTTTACGCAAGATCTTACTGCGTAAGCGTGATCCTGGAGCTTTTTTTTTTCAGGTAATTTAGTTCTGCAGATCATCATTTCTGTACCTCAGATAACGTAAGTCCATTTTTGCAACTTTTCAGGAGAAGGGAGAAATGATTGCCGGAGGCATTCAAAGGATGGGATTCGCGCTCTATTAATGCTGCTCAATAATTGTGAAAGAATTTGTTTTATAGAATACCGTTCTCATAAGTCGATGCAGAATAAGATTCTACATACAATTCACAAATAAAGTGAAAATCGCCATTTTTGGACTTGCATCCGTCGTTCTGATTCTGAGGTACGGATTTAAGGTTTAATTGAGTAAGAGATTTGCGTCTCTTGTAGCTTACAATCATAGTTATGTCTTCATGTCTTCTCGGCTTTTACATTTATAGACTATTTTGCTCATAATAAATGTTCGTTATTTTATAGAACGTAAGAAATTATGGTAAAAAATTAACAGATCCAAGTCAAATTTCAAAATAATGAAAAATGCCGTTATGTAAGTGAGATTAGGTCAAAACAATATTCCGCATTGAAGATCTGCGAAGCAACTGTAACTGTATGTATCATGCGATTCTTTCACTGTTAAAAAAAGGTTACTATGTGTACATTTTTTGGGACATAAGGCTCATATCAATTAGTCCAATACTCTGATTCATGCGTAATAAGATGAATAGCAGAGTGAATAAAGTAAATAGAATAATAAGTAGAAAAATAAGTAGAAATATTAAAACAAACAGCTAAAAAAACGTTTTTATGATCTTTTAAATATTTAAGGGGGAAACCCCCATGATTCTATGTTCAAGTTATGAATAAAACTTTTTTTTTCACTATTCATTTCGCTCACCCCTGGAACCACTAATAACGTAAGTAAACGTGCTCCGCTTGATGCGTAAACCTGCCCCGTACCCGGGGCAGCAGACTTTGACCTAAAAATTATTTTTTTTTTGTCATCATTTTTTTAAATATTCCAACAGGGAGAAAACTAAATGCGCAAACTTAAACTTTATTAACTGCTTTATAAGACCATAACGTCAAAATTTTCTTGAAATGGAACATAAAAATTAGAAAACTCACTGAAAAAAATCCGCGTAAACGTGTCCCAGTCTTCCCTACAAGAATATATTTAAATCCAAATTTTTTTGCCAATTTTTACATTTTTAACATAGAAAAAAGAAAATATCGAAATCGCTAAAAATGTATGCTTTAAATTTTGGCTTAAAACTTAATTTTAAGCATGCCTGAATAAATTGCGGGCAGTTTTTTCTGTCTGTTCACACGTGCATTAGGGTGGGGCGAAAAATAAAAAGTTTTTCAGATCAACTTCTAATAGTTGCCAAAAGTTGTCTTTGGTGATAGTTAGCTTTTGTGCAAAATTAAAAAAAAATCGGTTAATATCTTCAGGGGGCGCTGCGATCGCAAACTTTTATCATAGCTTTTATCGGGATTTTGTGGTTAAAATATGAAAAACAATGCCGTTAGCTAATCTCATTACATTTTTTTTACTCAGAAGATATATTCATGCATTCAAAGCATATGAAATAACTCACAAAAAATTATTTTATATGATATATTTATATTTCAAGCATTTAAAAAGAAACAAAAACGTGAAAAAAAGTGATTTTTTTAAAAATATAAATTTATCATATAAAATAACGTTTGTGAGTCATTTCATATGCTTTTAATGCATGAAAACATCTTTTGAGTAAAAAAAAACGCAAAGAGACTAGCTAAAGGCATTCTTTTTGATAATTTAACCATAAAATCCATAACAAAGCTATGGTAAAACTTTGCGATCGCAGCGCCCCCTGAAGATATTACCCATTTTTCTCAAATTTTGCACAAAAGCTTACTATCACCAAAGACAACTTTTGGCAACTATTAGAAGTTTATCTGAAAATCTTTTTATTTTTCGCCCCACCCTAACGTGCATACGCACCTTCGAATGTATTTACAACAGAAACATCACTTTTGTCCCTTTCCGGGTTGATTACTACCAATTTCTGATGACGTCTGTGTTTGCATGTATTTATGTGCGTATATAGGATAGGTATGTTATTATGAAAGTATGTATGTATGTATGTATGAGTATGTATGTGTCTATGTATGTATGTATGTATGTACGTATCTCGCATTAATCAAAAACGTTAAACCGTGAAAGGTTGAAATTTTATATGCAGACTCCGAGTGTGGTCTTGTTGTGTCACCCCCTATTGGTGGCATTCGAAAGTTCCAAAGAGATTTTTTACACCTTTTTAATGAAAATTGATGTTAATTTCTATTTAAGTTAAAAATATTTTATAATTTTTTGAATTCTTGGCGATATATCTCCATTCTTTTGGTCGCCAAGTTTTGGTTGCCATCTTAGCAATCTCTCGCCCAGTTCGCAACAGATTTGGTGAATTTTTTTTTTTTAAATCTGGTTTTAATTTGGTGCTCTTTGTAACGTTTATATAATAATTCACTGAATAATATCAAAATTGCTGATATTTAGAAGATGATTCATTGTAAAACAGATTTTTGCGTTAATTCAAAAAAAAAAATCTCCGGGTTTAATTTCTTGAAATGTTTTTTCGCTCCTTCTTAATCCAATATATTATTGTTCTTCTTACACATTCCATGCAGTTTTATATCTCAGACGCCAATAAAAACATCGTTTCACTGTAAGTTTAAATTTCCCAACAAATTAACGGAAAATCCCCTCCATATCTCACGCATACTGTCGAAGAGCTGCTGGATAGAGATAATGATATACGCACTGTCTATCATTGCCTGTCAAAATCTTAGGATATAAATCTCATTGAGCATGTATGGAACTTCCCAGGGAGATGCTTAGCAGCAGGTAATCTATTGTCGGTCATGATTTTGCAGCTGCAACTGGTGCTACAGGAAGAATGGGCAGTAATGCCTCAACATCTCATTGACAACAATATATTCAGCATCAGCAGACAATGTAAAAACCTGAACAGCAGTTAGAGGAGTTCATATTCTCTTCTAAAGGCAGGATGTTTTTTCCTGAATACTTGCTGTATGAATATTTAAACCTTTAGTCGCAATGTGTGTTATGCTACTTTTTTAATCAGGTTTGTGGTTACACATTTATTTTATTTTTAAGGGGGGGGTGTTATTGACATGATTATTTTTCTTCCATCTTGTCATTGTCTAATTACAGTATATTCTGCATTGAGTTAGGACGCACGTTTGCTTCTTTTTTCGGATGATATAAACTTAACGAAGCTATTCAAGGCAATACGTATAATTAATCGAATCACAACTTAACTAAAATAGTTGTGAAACCAAATCGAGGCATCATTTGAAAAACAATTATCAAAGTTATCTCATTAATATCAGTAGCAGCAACAGTTTTCGCAAATATAAGCATACGATTCAAATCCCATGAAATTGAGTTACAATATCTGCGCCAGCAGTACACCAAAGAGCTGCTGCGTCTTGTGGCTTACATTAACTCTGCCATGGCAACCCCAATCAAATTGCGACTGTAATTCTCAAACACTAAAGGTCAAAGTTGACATGAAAACTATATATACTTGCTTGACATTTCAAACTTTTCAGAGTTAAAGAATCTTGAAATTTTATGTTTTAAATATACTATCATTTCTACTAGGATGAACGATAAAATCTCTCGCTGGTAGAAGTTCTCTTGCTGAAATTTAGTGAAATATTGTCCGGTTCAATATTTTATTGTAGACCAAATATAATTAATTTTTCCAAAAAAGAAAAATAATCTGAAAATGCAATTATTAGTAGTTTGTTCCATTTGAAACATTGAATTTGTTTCCGAATCTCATCTTCAGATATTTTCGTTGTATTTTTTTACTACTTTCTCTTTTTCATTCTTTTTGGTTATGCGTACTTATTACTCTTTAGTTTTGCTTCCCACCTTTCCCCTTTAGCTTCATTAAGGAGATAGAAGGTATAAACTTGAGGTAGCAACTTAATTTCTGGAATTCATAAATAAAATAGTAAAATCCACACATAGTACTGGTTTTGCATAAGGATTTAATAGAAATATAAAATAGCATGATGTTGTTGGCTTCAACTTTTTCATGGGGGCAGGGGGGTGCGTAAATTTTTACAAGTGGGTCAAAGAGTTCCTAAGTCGTTGATAACACAGGCCAATGATGAAAAAACTTTTTTAATGAAAATACCTTATTCTTATGTTGTTTAGGTTGCTGAATCCAAATATGATGCTTAAAAAGTTGTATCACCCACCATTTATTCACATTTTATAGTTACATTCATGAAATAAAGAAACATTTTTAGAATTTAACAGCTTTTTCATAGTTAAGATAACATGAAAAAATAGGTCTAATGAACAAAGATGATGTTGGCAGCACTGCTGAAACACATGCTACAACATGATGGGGGATTACTGTTGGTCACTTCACCGGGAAGTTCAGCAAGCTATTCATCGCAGGAAAAGCTACACAAGAAGCTTCAAGGAAAAAAGGGAAAGAAAATATAAAGCAATTCCAGTTGACAAGTGAACCTTGTATCATCACATAAAATTACTATTCCAAGTATTTTACTGTAAATACAAACCATTTTTACGATTCTACAGTGTTTCATTGATTTCCCTATATACTGTAAATGGGTATTAGACTATATAATAAAATACATTTTGCTTGGAAACTAAGGGTGATACATAAAAACTACAAGCAGATTTGGATTCAGCACATAAAAATCTATCAAGATCAGCTATTAAAATTAAAAAAGTTTTCAAAAAGGTTTTTTTTGTTGGCCTGTGTAATCAGTGCCTTATGAACATCATATTGGTCGGTCTATTGAAGTTTCAATTTCCGCACTTGAAACTTAAACTAATGACACTATTTTCGTGCAGACAGCAGTGTCATCGTGGAAATGATTTCAGAAAAAGTTCAAGTTAGAGTAGGTACAGTTCATAATTGCAGAAGCGGTGTAATTATAAAATAGGACAACGAACGTCCGCAGGTTTCTCAATTAACTAGTGAAAACATTAATAAAATCGGCTTGAAGGTACTGCCTCACACTCATCATAAGCCCCGATCAATCACTCTTTGATTTATATTTGTTTTGTCCACTGAAGGAGGCATTATGTGAGAAGAAGTTCCAGGCCAACGAGAATGTCAAGAAATTTGCGGGAAATTGGCTGTGACACCAAGACAAAGGATTTTTTGCAGCAGGTATAAAAATCCAATAACCCGTTGGAACATGTGCACAACTGTTGATGGAGATTATGTTGAAAAGTAGGAAACGTTTTACTTGGTAGATAAAAACGGGTTTTCTCCAGGTCAGTTTGACCCTTTGATTATTGAATGGCTCTCATGGCACATTACTTATAATTACGGCATTGTAGTCTAAGTTGCCTTGGCATCAATCTTTTTTTTTAATGATCTTTTCAGAATTACTTGATGCCCGTTTATGTAACTACTGCTTCTCAACCTTTCCCAAACGTTTGCTTGGTTATTTTTATTTTGATTGCAATTCATGCATGATAATATAAATCCATTCTGGTACATTTTTAGTACTTTTTCTAACGTCGTTGTTTATTTAGGACAAAAAATTTGTCTACCTCATTAATATTTCCCTTTTTTTGCCCTTTGATCGTTTTTTTATTTGTATATATTTATTTTTAATTTTTTTACATTTTTACTTCTAAGAAAAAAAACTTTTAAAATATTCTACGCAGTACATAGTGATATTTTAAGAAAGTTTATCGATGCAATCTCTTTGAATTTAAATACGTAGGTGGACTTTATAATTAAGCTAGAATTCATTGGTCAGACATCTATTATTTATTCAAAAAAAAAAAAAAAAAAACCAGTCTTTTATTCAGAGGGTTCAATACATAAAGCAGCTTAAACAATGAGCTGCTGTCTTCTTATGGAACACTTTTCAAAACTCTTTTTCTAAACACACAAAGAAATCAAAGCTATCACGTTGCATGATATTAAAAAAATAATAATAAAAATGCGAAAATGCTAATGTCTCCATATTAGCTCATTCAAAAGGAAACTTTGCATTAAATTGGGAAAAAAAGTAATTGTGGTTGATGAATATCGTTGATAGTTTGATAGTTGATTATTGCATGGTCACTTCTCTCTTATTGTAAAGATCAATAAAGAGGTCACCACTGGTCATATGGCGACAAAATAAAAAAATACAGTAGCGACTAAAACTAAGGGCTACAGTAAGATAAGTCAAAAGTGGTGACCATTTAGGTTATTACTACATTGTATAAAATAATACTATTCCTTGCATTAAGCTGTAAAACCTTCTTCTTAAAAATAAACTACTTTACACTTCTGTTCCAATGTTTGAGGTCACGAATCTCAACCTTTTTTTGCACCAGACTAACTTTTTTAAGCCGTTCTGAAAAGTAGTGTTAGTATAACTTTCGTTCACCTGGTTTTGTAAAATATTGCACTCGAACCCTGTCGCCACTCTCGTCTACCCCCCTGTATCAATTCAAATTAATGTCCCTATGAATAATAATAACTAGTTATTGGACTGTTATTCATGGGGCTTTCATGACTCTTTTGTATCAGCTTAGCTTCAAATGCCGGAGATCGTGGGTTCGATACTGGCCGGTGCCCTAGGTGTTTATTTATTTACTTTTATTTTTGTGTGCTATATTTTTTTTTGTGTGTTGTCTGGTAACTATATAATTAACTGACCGACGGTTCTCGACCTCTTATCACATCCATTTAACATGCAATTCTGGAACTGCTCAACAGCAGAGGGGTGAAAAAATTCCAACCTTTCTTGGCAATGAAATTTGACCTTTCCGTAGTGTTTAATAACTATGGGTACGCAAACAACAACAGCAACAATTTTTATTAAAATTGATCATATTTGTATTTTAGTAGCAATTTAAAATAGTTTTAAGTCTGTCTTTGTTTTTTTTTTTTTTTTTGGATTACCAAATTAGTGCCGATTGATGAGTTCCTTGTAAGTTGCTACTGGTGACCAAAAAAAAAAAAAAAAAAAATCCTGGTCTGTATATGACATTGTAAATTTCTTATGCATCCAAAGCAAGAAACAGGTTAATAGAAAACTTTTAACCAATATATGGATATAGCTTATGCAAACGCTGGGAAAATATATGTATGGGATAATTTGAAATGATATTACGGAGTGCTCAGTTAAATTAATTTTCGTCAATGTATGCTAGCGAGAAGGGTCTGAAACAATTACGTTTTTTTAAATTAATGTGCGCATTTAACTCTCAAAAAGGCGTACTATTCTATAAAAAGTCAGATATGCACTTTTGGCATTTCCTACAAAGGACAAATTTTTTATTAAAGTACTGGTAGACATCCCTTTTATTTCCCTTAATTGTCAAAGTAATCCGAAAGACGATAGTGCTTTCAACATTTATACTGATTGATTAGAATCCAATAAAGCTTCTCAGTGCATTCATTAGGAACGTATTGGTCTTTTATACCAAATAATTCTTTATAAAGATCTCGTAACGGCAGGTTAAGGCAGAAATTCTTTGAGAGAAAAAGAGCTCTGCAGAAATTAAGGATTTCCAATGACATGTGTGACTCACATTTGAAGTTAAATATTGGTTTTACAAAGTAATCAATAAAACGACTTTATTTCCGTTACTACTTGTTACTCTTCACAACAAAGCATTAGCAATAGGTACCTGAAGTGCTGCTTAGACAAGCAATAAAATATGCTAATGAAAAAAGATTCAAGTATAACAGAATACAAACTGTACTTTTAATTTTACTCAACAGATCATTTACTAAACAATTTGATCTAATTGAATCGATCTTTTTACTGCTTAATTTTTTTTCCGGGCGGCCTCGTACGCTTTTGCGCTTGCCTCAGGTCTCTACTGATTTTGTCCAAACATGGGTGATGGTTATAAGAGAGATAAGGAATGTGAGTAGATTTTACTTTGTTTTGTTTTTCGTTGGGTTTCTTTATTTGAAGTGTGACTCGTGTTGTTTTTTTCTTTCTTTTTTAATTTTTTTCCCCATACTTATCAGCTCTGGAAAAAAAGAAATATAATACCCGACTAAGCAGAAATGCATTTTCTTAATCAAGCGGCCACCCCTTTTTTGAATAGAACCATTCAACGGTGCTGGGCGCGCTGTTCGAGATTGAACAGTAAACTAAAGGAGATTTTTTTAAACCTATACTAGGAAAATTCCTCTTAAGTTTCTTTGCCTAACATAGCCCATTCAAGTTACGCCAGTTATGATACTGTTTTTCCTAAATGTATCAAAAATAGCAGTCCTAATATGATTCTTTGGAACCCCAATTGCTGGCGCAATGCTAACAAAGAGAGTATCAGAATTCAGATGAATTTAATTCATTGGCTGTTAGATTGTAACAAATATATGTGATGATCAATAATGCACTATTAGTGGAGCCATGTAAAGTAAGTAGGGGGGAGGGCAAATTAGATACAATGTTTATAATTATGACTGACAGAAATTAGTAAATATTTTTAATTTAAACATAGACACTATTTAGAATTTACTACATTGATAAACTTTTATTGAGGCTTTTAAATGTTTGATCATAAATATCGAAAAGTGATATGAAAGAAAATTAAAAAAAAAAAAAGGCTTCCCAATTTTATTTATTTAGTTATTGTTCATTTCTTTGGAGAGCTATTTTTTAAGAATGAGCGCAGGGGTTGTTTTAATGATGAAATATTTAGTGATTTTGTTTTTCTACGGGAAGAATAAGTAAAGAAAATAATAATAATAATAATAATAATAATAATAATAATAATAATAATAATAATAATAATAATAATAATAATAATAATAATAATAATAATAATAATAATAATAATAATAATAATAATAATAATAATAAATAATTAAAAATAAACAAAATATTAAAATTTAGCTTAATACTTTTAATTAATTCAGATGATAAAAAAATTTCCAGCCCGACACTTTCAAAACTTTTCACACATCTAAAAATTTTATATTTTCACTCATGAATTCAAATCATGTACGTCATGTCGTTTTCGTATATATGTGTCATACGTGAATCTGCTTGTAACGGGTTTCGAACCAATTTTTAATTCAAATCACGTTGCTTTGTGTCTGTCGCGCCGTTTTAAAAATATTCTCATCCATCCAAAAAAAAAAACAAAACGGTTTTTACTTTTTTTTTAAATTCAAAACGTCAACGTTCAGTGCTTTTTGTATTGCCGTGAACTATCCGTTTTGCATAAATTTACTTCTTGTGGGCAAGGACTTATCAAATGTCAAACTGTGAAGAAATACCTTTTGACTATAATATTTTATGCATGAAGCCATTGTTGCCTAAATTGGGAAATAGTATTTCTTAGACTAATACAAAATTGTCTTCATTTTTTAGATTTTTGTTAAAAACTTTGAAGTTATTTTTATCGAGGAACATTTTTTTCCAGAGTTTAGTGTGGTATAAATTCAACTTTATCAAAACTACAAATGTGTAACAGCTGGTTTTAACTAGCTTAACTTGTAATGTGGCAGGTTACTAAAACAATTATTTTACTAAATTCACCTTTTCAGCTATGTTAGTTGAGCAGTTTATGTAGTTCTATTTTCTCCATAAATACTATTCTTGGTAGTATATAAAAGCAATTAAATTTTTCATACTCATTTTTTTTTTATGAAAATTTACATTTTGATGTAAATTACACTTTTGCTAGTAGTTTATATAAATTTAGGGCATCAGTTATTAGTATGTTATCAGTTATTAGTATGTTAACTAGCTGCGTGGTCCAGCGTTGCACGGGCTGTAATGTAGTGAAGGCAGTTTGACAAAACTACTCGCCGCCAGGCCGCTCGCCTTTAGAGTATCGAGGAAAGTTTCAACAAACTACTCGCCACCAAGGCGGCTCGCCTTTAAAGTAATGAGAAAAGTTTAAATAGTTTACTCGCCGTCAAGGCGACTCGCCTTTACAGTAGCGAGGGAAGTTTCAATAAACTACTCGCCGCCAAGGCGGCTCGCCTTTAAAACACCAAGGAAAAGTTAAACAAACTACTCCTCGCTAAAGCGACTCGCTAAAAAGCTTTCCTGCATCAAAGAATCAATCGCGTTTATTTGCTCATGCTTCCTCAAAAAGAAAAACGATGTCAAGTAGCGCATACTTAGCACTCTCCCTCAATAACATATAAAATTCCTTACCAAAAACAATTATTTCCAAACCGCTTTCTTCCTGTAACATTAATTGCAAAACTCTAAACAAAAAAGTTCTTTTAATATTTGGATCGCAGCCAAAAAAAGTCCCTTCTAAAAACAGCAATTGCAATTTTATTTATAAACACATTTTCAAAATGGTACCAGAGTAAAAATATGTCATTAATAATTAGAATAAAAACAATTGTAAGAACTTTGTTATAACACGTATTAAAAATGACAATGGAAAAAAATAACACTCTTTCATTTTAAAAAGTTCAATTTAATTAACGTTTTAATTTAAAACCGCAACGGAAAGAAATAAATATCTTGGAATTTTAAATAGTTCAATAATTGAATTAACGTTTTAATTCAAAATGGCAACGGTAAGAAATAAATGTCTTGGAATTTTAAATAGTTCAATAATTGAATTAACGTTTTTATTCAAAATGGCAACGGTAAGAAATAAAAGTGTTGGAATTTTAAATAGTTCAATAATTTAAGTAACACTTTAATTTAAAATGGCAACGGAAAGAAACAAAAGTCTTGGAATTTTAAATAGTTCAATAATTTAATTAACGCTTTAATTTAAAATGGCAACGGAAAGAAATAAATGTCTTGGAATTTTAAAAGTGCAAAGAATTTAATTAACGTTTTAATTAATATCTCAGCTAATTAACGTCGTACAATTACGCGGTTGGTCTTATTGTCTTCCTTAGAAAATTTCGAATCGAATGGTATTATGTTTGATTCTTTACGCTCAGCGGTTTTTGAGGAGTTCAAGCTTCAGACGGACAGACAGACAGACAGACAGACGCGGACAGATTTTAATAGTAGTTATGCATAGTATGTATTATCCACCAACATCAACCATATAGGAAAATAAATAAGGAATTCCCATTTACAGCATTGTCTCTTCAGTAAAAGAAAACACGTTGAGGTAAAGGAGCAGCTAATTTCATTCGCAAACAAACTCATAAACTCGATTTGTCATGCCTACTTACTTTTACAAACGAGTCTTGGAAAAAATGCATGAAATTTTATGTCTCAGTTCATCCAAAAGAAAGAAAAAAATCTAAAGTTAAAAAAGTAAAATTATGTTTCCTTTTATCTAAGCTGACCTTATTTTTTTAAAAATATATATTCCTAACGATCAGAAATCGGTTTCTTTCCGTTGCCTGCTGCAATATAGGTTCATCATAAAAGAACCTTTCAATTAAAATCTTAAGAGAGTGATAAAGACAAATGTCACAGGATATACACTGAAGTGACAAAAGTCATGGGATAGCAATATGCAAATTTTCAGATGGCAGTAGCATCGCATAGAACAGGTATAAATGCGCAGTGCTTTTACAGAGCTTTCATTTCTGTTCAAGTTATTCATGTGAAGAGGTTTTAACGTGATGATGACCGCACGACGTGAATTAACAGACTTTGAACGCGGAATGTTAGTTGGAGCTAGACGCATGGGTCATGCCATTTCGGAAATCGTTAGAGAATTCAACATTCCCAGATCCACTGTGTCAAGAGTGTGCCGAGAGTATGAAATTTCAGGCATAACATCCCACCATGGACAGCGCAGTGGTCGACCGCCTGCACTTAAAGATCGAGACCGGCGACGTCTGCAAAGAGTCGTAAATTCTAACAGACAAGCAACACTGCGTCAAATCACCGTAGAAATCAATGTGGGACGTACAATGGACGTGTCTGCTAGAACTGTGCGGAGAAATTTGGATTTCTTGGGCTATTCCAGCAGAAGACCGACTCGAGTGCCTTTACTGACAGAACGACATCGCATGCAGCGACTCTCGTGGGCACGTGAGCATATCGGTTGGTCCCTAGATGAATGGAAAACCGTGGCCTGGTCCGATGAGTCACGATTTCAGCTGGTAAGAGCCGATGGTAGGGTTCGAGTGTGGCGCAGACCCCACGAAGCCATGGACCCAAACTGTCAGCAAGGCACTGTTCAAGCTGGTGGTGGCTCCGTAATGGTGTGGGCTGTTTTTTCATGGCATGGACTTGGTCCTCTAGTGCGACTGGACCGAACATTGACTGGAAATGCTTATGTGCAGCTACTTGGAGATCACTTGCAGCCATTCATGGACTTCATGTACCCAAACAACGATGGGATTTTTATGGATGACAATGCGCCATGTCACCGGGCCTCAACTGTTCGCAATTGGTTTGAAGAAAATTCTGGACAATTCCAACGAATGATTTGGCCACCTAGATCGCCCGACATGAATCCCATTGAGCATTTATGGGACACCATCGAGAGGTCTGTTCGTGCCCAAAATCCTGCCCCATCAACGCTTTCACAATTATGGACGTCTATCGAGACAGCATGGCTCAATATTCCTGCAGAAGACTTCCAACGACTTGTTGAGTCCATGCCACGTCGAGTTGTTGCACTTCGCCGGGCAAAAGGAGGGCCGACACGATATTAAGAGGTATCCCATGACTTTTGTCACTTCAGTGTATATAATAATGGTTCAAATTATGTACTGTAAAAGCAGACTATTTGAAAATTGCTTTACATCATTTGTACTTTTTAAATTTAATATTTGTTTTATTTAATGATATTCATTGTGTAAAATTATAAAGTTGAGCATGTAAAGATGAGGTTGAGTATGTAAACACTTCAATGTTTTTGGTGGTATTATTGCGAAAAATTAAAAAAACGGGATTTGCGAGGGATTTGCGCAATATGACTAACAGAAGCCTAAAACTAAAAAGAACTAATAAATACAATTTTAAAAAAATAACTCCATCTCTCTGCAATGTTGCGAGATGTGTTTCATGCAAATGTAATTTCTGTAAGTTTCATAATTTCAATTTTTCAATGTATTGAATCGGATGTTGGTCATATTCCTAAGTTATATTTGTCTTACCAAAAATGATGTTTTTGGAAATTTTACATCAGTAACTTCATTTTCTCTTATTACTGCATATCTATTGCCTATTTTAGTAGCAAAGTAAGGGTTTAATGTGTTTTAAGAAGTAAATATTCTCTTAGATACATAACCAAAAACATGTCATTATTTAAGTCCAATTATAGAAAATATAGTATGAATAAGTATAATTTTTCTAGTTGAAGTACTTCCCTTTTTTCTTTTTTTTTGAAATTGCTCTGTGATAATTTTTTCACAACTTTACAAAGACATCTTCCAAATAACAAATAATCAATGTAAAAATATAACCGAAGTAATGACATTGATAACTTCCGGTATTGTTTGAAATGACTTAGTAACTTTTAAATCTACTTGCATTAAAAAATAATGTCAGAAACCCCTTTTTTACGTCAGACTACAACAATGTTTAGAATGTTAACTTCTTTTATGGCATTTTGAATGATACTTAGAATAATTAAAATGTTTCTTTCCTAACTTATTATTAAACACGCAGCTTTTGGTAAGTAATTATGACCAAAAAAGTCAACTGCATGCTATACAACGAACGTGTCTTTGAAACATTAGCTTTGATACGTATGTACCTACATCGCTAAGTAATTAACGTTCTGCAAAGTTGGCGTCTAATGCACTAAATTAGTTGTCTATGTCATTTTAAATGACAACACATTATTTACCATGGAATAGATATAAATGTTAAAATTATAATTAGCAAAAATCATTTCGGAAGTTTATATATGAAACATTATTTTTGCGACAAAAGTAAGTGCAAGCATTATAACTGTGTACAAAACTAGTCTTTTTAAATATTAACATGATTCTTGAGCATAAATTATGCCCCCAACACTTTTATAAATTAACATGATGATTGACAAAAGTACAACTTTAGTTCAGGTAAAAATCCTACTATTTTTAGAAATGAACATACTAATTAACAAAAGTGTACTCTTGTAAAAGTTAATAGAGTGGACGTAGAGGGCAAAAGGCACTGTCGCTGCTTTGAATAATGTAGAGAATGGTGTTTTCGAATGAACTTTTAGACATTACTACATCATTGTATAGCATTTTCAACGATGTGAGAAATTATTTAATTTAATGACATTTTCTCATGTGGCTCTGCAATCGTTAAATTCAGAAAAATAAATGCAAATTATCAGTTTTGTTTAAAATAAATTGTTATTTTTTTATATTGGGTAGTTTTTGCAATTAATGCACATTTTTTGAAGTACTGGCAATGAGTTTTTGCATAAAAAATAGGATTCCTGTCAACCCCAAGTTAATTATCCCGACTCGCAAAATGTTGAGATATTTGCTACTACTTTTTGTTAGTAAAACAAGGAACAATTTATAACAGGTTTAATATATTGCTTTGAATGTTGGTATCATTTTGATTTTTATCTTAGTTTTAATGAACTGTAAAATAAAAGTTACCTTACATGCAAATTTTATAGATACATGATGAAATTTAAAATATTTTCTATGATTTAAAGTTTATCAAAAAAAAAAAAAAAAAAACTATACTGTTTACTGTAATGTTGTACCTATTTAAATTTGCCTCTCAGTTTTACTGTACTTCTTAATGTAAACTAATAGTTACCTTACATGCAAATTTTCCCCATGCATGAATAAATATTGTATTCATTGTTAAAAATTACATTCAAAGTGTTACTATATTGAAACAAAACCAGTCTCTTTCTTGTAAACGATTAAAAACATTATACTTCGTTTCAAATTTATTATTATATTAATTAAGTTCGCATATTTTGGTAATGATAATTGTATTCATTCATAAAAACATTAAATAGTTTCTTCCCTTCACTTCAGACATTCATAATTTTACAGAAGGAAGACTGGATTTTAGATTTTCATTAACAAAGTAATTAAACATGGTAATTTCTGCATTTTAATTGTAAGATTGGTGTACGATTTTTATGCTTTACTGGACGACAAACTAGTAAATTTGTCTAACAGTAATTTAAATGTAATATTTCTTTTAAGCTAACGAAAATAAAATAAATTGCCTCATTTGAATTATTTAGAATAAATTCTTGACGAAATTCTTAGGTTAAAAAAAAGAAGATAAAAGAAAAAAAAAGGATTTAATTTACATGCAAGTATTCATATTTAAAGAAATATTCTTATTCATAGAATATTGAAAGTAAGGAGGAAAGGGAAAAGAAAAAATATCTATATTATGGTTTTGAATTAAGTTTTCTGGAAATGAAAACGATAAAATCGTTTTCCTCTTTCTCCTGAAGACATAAAAATACATTCCAACCACGAGTAGAGAATTAAGATTGCTTTCTTTGTCCTAAATTATGTTGCTTTAGATAATGTTTCTATTGTAATATTTTCTTTTTAAATTTTATTTCTTTTTGTTCCCAGATACTTTATTTTCCTGCTACATTTTTATATTCTTGAATTAATCTTTCGCATTAATGTTATCAAAAAAGCATTTCTTTTAATCACAGTTTCTTACTTCTGATTGAGAATATGTTTTCAATGGAAGGATTTAAAAATCGCATTGGCGCAGGTGGTATAAGAGTTCCATACTGTGAGCATGGAGAATTAAAAAGAAGTGAATTAAACCCTGTTGAACTGTCTTAATGGATTTTATGTTTTACTCTAAATTTTTATAAGTACGAGTATGCACAAATTAAATTGAAATATAAAGTAAAAATGTAATTTAGAGCTTGAGTACATATCTAATGAAATCATAAAATGTAAAAAAAAAAAGATGGAGAGAAAAAAAATCAGGCTCAAACTACATTAAAATGAAATTTTAAAATATAAGATTTTTTTCTTTAACTTTGCAGTGTTTGTTACAAATGCGGCTGCGTTTTAGTTTCTTGCTATTTGCAGACCTTGTGCATTCCCCAAGATATGCATCCACTCTTTCATGTGGCACCGTCATCGGCGAAATGCCATTGCCACGATAATTTTGACGCCCAGTTTTCCCACTAGATGGAGGCACCTGGGCTCTATTCGATGCAAAACTGCACTAGGAATTTAATTTTGCCAAGAGATAGTATATAAGCCAAACAAGACGACATGGTCGTTGTCGATTTTCTGCATCATGAAAATCGCCGACTGGAGTCGGGATTGATCCCGCTTCCTTGGGCAGGAGAGGCCAGCGTCTTAACCACTACACCACTCTGTCGGCACTTTGCAGTGTTTGAGCAATAAATTTCATTAAAGACACAATATACTATAACTGTTTCAAAACCAACAATTTTAAAGGAAAGGAGTTCCTGCATACAATATCAACATCACTAATTTTTCAATGTGTATACTAGGGCTGCGACGTCGATGTTTTGGAAACATCGATGTTTTTGCTAAAACATCGATGCTTTTACCATCGATGTTTGAGGGTCGATGTTTTCCCAACATCGATTTTTTGGGTTCGATGTTTTTTTCGATGTCGATGTTTTATAATCCAGCAAATAAAAGCTTGATAAAAATATGCGATATGCTGACGTATTAAGAAGTTTTTATCCTTAATCAGAAGTTTCATTATTAATCTGTTTAGAAAACATTTTCTATGATTATTATTGATATTTTGCTCTCGATGTTTCTAAAATATTTCTAATTTGCTTTCGCCATTTTTTTTTCTTTCAAATTTTATTGATTTCATTATTATTCTTTATGTGAATGTTTTATACTTCAGCAAAAAAAAAAAAAAATCATCAAGATATGCGGTCAAAAGTTATATCGTTAATCAGCTATTACACTATCAGTCTCGTTAGAAGACGATTTTTATAGTTACCATCGATGTATTAAAGTCGATGTCTTATAATGATCACTGTTTCGCGTTCGATGTTTTTTTTTCTTTCGATGTCTGTTTTACACTTCAGCAAAAAGCAATAAAAATCTATATCTATAAAAATGAGTGTATGTATACTTGTTCTCTATACAAATCCACAGTTTGCGTCAGATTTTCATTAAACTTGACACAGAGGTTCTCTGATGCCCTAGAATTCTCATAGGCGGGGTCTTGAAATTTAAAAAAAATCTAAAAAGCTCAAATTCAAGTTTTTTGTCAAAAAATGACCCTTTTATAGGAATCTAGCCTGTTATTAGGCCTATTTTTTTAATCGACATGAGCCTTTAGGTTACAAATTGATAAAATTTATGGTATTTAAATATTAGCATTTTCCAACAAAGATTAAAATTAAAACAATGAATTTTCATTTCAAGGCTCACCTATTTCATTTTAGCATGAAATAAGTCAAAAACAATTAAACTGCTTTTTTTTTCTTTTCAACTAATAGAGATAAACCTTTAAAGCGAGAAAGTAATTTATTTCTGATCTATCAACCTTTCTACCTTGAGGCTCGGAAACAACGAATTCGAAAATCATAAATTTTTGAATTGTAAGTGTTGTATTTTGGCAGAGCTACCACTCTGCAAAAATGCCTCCGAAGAAACGGAAATCAATAGGACAAGTTCATCCTAAGGCAAAAAAAAAAAAAAAAAAAAAATACGGCTGAAAAACGCGAAAATGAGTCCTGAGGGGAGAAATCGAAGACTAGCGACAGTGCACATTAGAGATATGATGGCTAGAGCATCAGAAAGCAACGAGCAGCGTGAGTATCGTCTAAGAGATAGAGCAACTAGATCAAGACAATCGGAGAGAGTGAGTCAGCGTCAGTTTCGTTTAAAAGAACGACAAGAGAGAACTACTACATCAAGACTATCGGAGACAGAGAATCAGCGTGAGTATCGTCTGGAAAAGGAGAAGGTGAAACGGTTCTTATCCCACGTATACCACTAATCCCACGGATCTTCCTTTTAACTTTAGGAGATTACAGTTACCAGTGAGGCTTGCGTTCTCCATCACGATCAACAAGTCACAAGGACAGTCAATTAAGTACTCCGGAGTGGATTTGAGGTCTTCCTGTTTCTTCCACGGACAGCTCTATGTTTCCTGCTCGAGAGTAGGTTCACCCAAAAATTTATTTATTCTTGCGCCTGAAGGTGAAACTAAGAACGCTGTTTATGAACAAGTTTTGCGTTAAATTTTTATTAGAATTTTTTGAGAAGCTAAAGTTTTATATTAATACGCACCCGGGCAACGCCGGGTATAAAGCTAGTACGCAATAAAAAAGATTCATCTTTAACAGTTGCAATATCTATCGTATTGAAATATTTTTTTTTTTTAATTACGACCGACGATTTACGGTCAACGATTTTTAAACATCGTTGTTTTTGTTTTGCTTTGGAATTTTTTTTCGATAACGGTGTTTTACATTTCAACAAAAAACATTTCGTAAAAATATGCGATAAATAAAAGGTATACAGTTAATGAGCAGTTGCAGTATCTATCTCACTAAAAAAGTTTTCTATAATTGACATCGACATCATACGGTTGATGTGTTTCATGAGAGAAAAGATAAATCTAATTAAGTGATATAAAGAGGCGCAATGCATTGGGGAGTTACCTATGGCGGATCCAGCGGGGGGGGGGGGGCAGCACGGGGGCACGTGCCCCCTCTCCCTGTTATATATTCTCGAAGAGCCTTAAACCCATACTGAAGCAAGAAACACCGATCAAATTATCGGTGCCGATTCGATACATCTGTTTTGGGCGGTGGTGGCCCGATCGGTTAGGCATCGGACTCGTGTCCGGAGGGACCCGGGTTCGATCCCAGCCGATCAAAGATCCACCGTCTTGATTAATGGTGGCTGGGAGGCGTTAAAAATGTCGTGGTCACAAAGTCCTCCAAGTGAAACGATACCTCTGGGGGTGCTGGGCCCTAGGGTTTGCTCGACCCTAGGTTCTGGTTCAAAATTGTAAACAGAGCGCTCTTCAGGGCCTATTCCCGGTTAAACCACGAAGCTGTGGTAGGTACGGGGGACCCTGGAGTGTGAAATGAAGTGAAATGATACATCTGTTTTGCATTTTTTAACAGTTTTTTGGCAACAGAATCGTAAAAGAAAAAAAATATTAATACCATGACAGAGACCAATTTGATAACCGGCGAAAAAAAAGGGATTGCCACAACTGCTATTTAGCTTTGATTTACTTTTAGTAATGAATAATAGTTTAATTTTGAATATTACTCTTGGCACATTTCCGTTGTGAGAAAAATGTGTCGGTTTCTTTCCTTTTCCTTTTATTTATTGATCTTCGAAACTTTCGAATGTCCCAAACTTAACTCCATGGCACCAGATAGTTTGAAAGCAAAGGCGCTTTGACGTATTTTTGTTTACCTTGTATTTGCACATAGAAAAACTACGTAAAAAGAAGTAAAAAAAGGTAATATTTGGGAATAATTATTAAAGGGTTGGGTGGAATTATGTTTTTGCGTTTTCATTGCACTTGGCTATTACAGTGCGTCGCAAAAGTTTAAGCACTATGCAAATTTTTGAATAAAAAAATATCTTTTCAGTAGAATGCTTTTATATTTATACTGTAAGAGGCTACTATGATCCAAGTGTTTGAAGTTTTGAAAAATATAACCGCAACGAAAATCAGAAAATACAAAAGATATTTTTTTGGCTGTCGCAAAAGTTTATGCACAGATCAGATTTTATGCAAATATCTCTTAAAAAGTGATGCGTGAAGAACCAGTGAGGTTCTTTTGAATGAGTTAAATAGTGTAGCAATGGCTTAAAGTGTTATCAAGATGCCGAAGTCACTACAGCGCTCGTCTGAAGAAGTTGTGAAACTCTGGAAGCTGAAAGCAGAAGGTAACTCTGTTATGCAAATTTTAGTGATTTTAAATCAATCTAAACGTGGAATTTATAATATTCTGAAAGGTGGAAATCAATTTAAACCTGCGTTTCGCTCAAAATGACCCAGAAAAACTACCTCTCGTGAGGATAGAAGAATTAAAAAACTGGCCTTAACTGAAAATTTGTCTTTTAATCAAATAAAAACTAGACTTGTAACAAAATTATCACGTGATACCATGAGCAGACGAATAAATGAATCAGGATTTATCAAAAAAAACAAAAGTTAGCTCGCAAACCTTTTCTGAAAAAGTGTCATAAACAAGCAAGACTGCACTGGGCAAAGCATCACATGCATTATAGTGACGAATGGATTACTGTTGTGTTCTCTGATGAAAAAAAAAATGGAATTTAGACGGTCCAGATGGGTTCTCATACTACTGGCGTTCAAACGATAGAATATGTTTTGATACTTATCTGAATGATACCGCGTCGTAGAACTAAATAAATAGGTATAGCTAATATATCAAACGTGTTGTTTTATTTAATAAGACGATGATATTAAATTGCACCTACCTTGTTTCTTACCTTTCAGTGCTTTTTTTTTTTTTTTTTGCAGTCGGGTTATAGTTTTTTAAACTTGTTATTATTAAAGAATACAATCGTTAATAAAAACATTTAAAGCATTTTTTTAGGAAATAATGCTGAACTTGTGTTTATTAATAATGTCCAAGATAAAATAAGTCAACAAGTTTAAACTTTTTTTGTTTTAAAGCTGTTGTAACAGGCTTTAAAAACGAACTGTTCTAAAAAGGGGGCCCACTTACCCTAACCAACCCTACTATAGAAACTTTTTTGTCATGTATTTTTATTTTTTTAGAAGCAAATAATGAAATTTTTTGGAAGTTGGAGGCCCCTAACAGAGCGAGGCCCCAAGCCATGGCTTGTTCGGCTTGTACGTAAATCCAGCACAGATTGACACCCCAAGCAGTCTCAAAAACTCTTTCGCGCTCAAAACCCTATATTCGTCCGCTTGACCCCTCCCCCTAAATTGGTAATTCGCATCCTCCCCTGTGTGTGTGTGTGTGTGTGTGTGTGTGTGTGTGTGTGTGTGTGTGTGTGTGTGTGTGTGTGTGTGTGTGTGGCCACTCTAGAGCAAAAACTACTGCATGAAATCGAACAAAAATTTTTGCACATATGTACCACCATGTAAACTGGTGAAACGGACTTTTTTTAGTGAATTCCTCTAAGGGGGGTGGAGCAATCGCACGTTTTCTGCGCGTAGGTGATTGCTATATCTCATGAAGTAACCGGCGGAATCAAACGAAAATTGGTCCATAGGTAGACCCTATTGAGTTTTGGGTCATATTGAGTATTGGTGTTGAGTCAATTTGTGTGTCAATATCTCGAAGGGGGGTGGAGCAATCGAGCGTTGTTCTTATTTAATTTAACTGCTATATCTAGAGAAGTAATGAACGAAATTGAACAAAGATTGGTACTCAAGTAGACGCTAAAGAGTACAAGAGCTGATTCAATTTTTGTGTCAATTGCTTAAAGGGGGGTCATGCAATAAAAAGTGCTTATTTTGTCACTGCACCTGCTATATCTCGAGAAATATTGCTGCGATTCGACTGAAATTTGGAATAACACTAACCCAATATGGAAGCAAGCATCGATTAAATTTTGGTGCCAATCGCCCCAGGGGGGGGGGGAGTGATTTTTGCGCTTAGTCAACAATGCGAAAAATAAATTCCTTACAGAATCGTTTTCACGCTATTTAATTATCAAAACATCTGAAAACTTTCAATAGGGCATGCTAAAATTCCCATAGCTCCTTGCGCGCCTCATCAGAAATGGGTGCTAAGCACTTCTGGTAATTCCACTGCTGGCTTCTGCCGTTGTTATGTCTGAGTAACTCTGAACATATAAATATTAAAATGTCTTGTAGGAGTACGCAGCTTGGTTTAGTTGCTTGGGAATTACATCATTTTTCAGTTGCAACCTAATGCCAATCAAATACTTTTGGTTATTTTTTATATATTTTTATTTATTCTCACTTTATTTATTTGCTAGTTTTTATTATATTTATTTATTTATTTGTTTTTTCTTTATTTATTTTATCATCCTTTTAAATAAGCGCATTTCATTTAAAAATAATTTCAATTTCTCATCGAGCATTCAAAATATATATATATATATATATATATATATATATATATATATATATATATATATATATATATATATATATATATATATATGTAATATGGAAAACCCTAACTAAGCCTAAACCTTTGCTAGGCCTTTTCCATATTAAAGTTCAGATGTCAGATAGTCGGCGCGTGATTCCCATTAACGTTATTTATTACACTTGAAACAGCTCTCATACCATATATGGTCATCCTCCAGGCTCAGATTCGATTTCCCTCAAAGTACCTAACAGACACTTTTTTTCCCTCTAGACTTAAGCCAGCCTCTGTCTATAGTGTATCACCCAATAAAGTTCATGATTTTCAATATGCCACTCCTATATAGATCACGTGGGTCACGTGATCTAGGGATTATTATCTGCCATCCTTAAATGATATTCCCCATATAAATATCGCTGCATCTCTGAAAAGGAGGCAGCCTTCTTGTAACCGAGATATAATAAAGTGTAGTGATTGAATAGCTCTGTCCTCTTCCTACGAACCGACTGCAACACCAACCTTCATCCTAGAGCCGATCTTTCGGATCTTACAAGCCGGTAGGATGAATTAAGAGGACAGAGCGGTAAAGTTCAAATTTTCCCATAAGTTAAATACCGCATCGTATCAACGATGCCACTTCCAAAAGATTTACTGTGCTCCAATCCAAGCACCCAAGTTGCTGAAAACCGCCATAAAGTGTGAACTGATCTCAAAAAGAAATCCATGGAAAGATAAAGAAATAACTAACTTCAAACGAATTCGTTCAACTCCGGAAAAGAATCAAGAATGTTTCAACAGGCTGTAACCATTAGCATCTGCAAGCTGCGCGCGTGTATGTGATCCCAGTGAGTGAAACCAGCATCAAAGTGTCCGCGCCCGTAGTGATAAATCTTGCAACACTTCTGTTTCGCTCCGCGCACTAGATGTGCCTTGTTTCAGACTGAAAGGAAGAAATTCACTTGAATGGGGCCCCACTCGTCGCTTTGAATGATAATTTCGGGTGTTTCTCTCTTTAAAAAGAATCTCGAGATATAATTTTTCGTTGAATTGCATATTGTTTTAATTTCTGTATATTGGTTCCGGAATATGGTTTTTAATTTATTATTTTTGAAATAAGTATTTCCATTAAGTTTATTACTTTCACAGTAAAATATTCACAAATTACTAAATTTATTATGGCCAAAATTTTTCTTTTCAATTATAAAGTTCAGTGAAATGAAACAGTAATTAATACTCAAATTTCTTGAAAGGTTTATGCCGGCATGATAATAATATTGGTACCAAAGTATTTTGAACGATATATTTGTGTTTTATGTTTACAATTCAAAGTTCGATATTTTCTCATTTTGATTACCTATTTTGAAATTGTGTATTTGTTTATCCTTGTGGAATGAGCTTAAAACTATGAGTATGACTAGGAAAAGCATTAGATATGATTTAAAATTAAGAGGAAATTAAATTATGTTGTTACGTAGTGGAAAAACTAGCCAAAACATGGAAACTAAAGATAACCCTGAAGTAGAGATTACCAATCCAAATCCGGAAAATACAAAATCAAATAGTAATATTACAGAAAAAGAAACGGAGGAGACTAGTAAATTGGACTTAACTAAATCAGATTCAGAATGTCAAACTGTCGCCGAAGGAATTGGGCAAATAAATTTAGCAAGTAACTCTGTTCCAAATGCAGCAAAACAAACAAATTCGACTGGTATACCAGAAATCTTATTGTTTGAGCCCGAATTAGGGATCAATTTTTCAGCTTGGTTAACTCATTTTGACCAACAAACGGCTCAAAACGGGTTAAACGATTATTGGAAATTTAAAAACTTTCAGAAATATATTCGTGGGTCTGCTCTAAAGCTTTACATAAATCAATGTCTAGGCTGTAATTCTTTTCGCGAAATAATAGAAATTTTTGAAGAACATTATTTCACCCCAACTAAAAGCTTTACAGATTTCCAAAAATTAAAATTCTCAGGTAAGGTTAATGAATTATTTTCCTACTTTTCGGAAAAGGTAGAATTGGGGAGAAAAATCAACCTAAGCACCAAACACATTTTAGAAGGGCTGTCTGTAGGCTTGCCACAACAAATTAAAGCATTCTTAATAATAAAGGAACCACAAACACCCACTGAATGGCTACAAGTAGTCACTAAAATCATAAATGAGGTGCCGCTAGAAACATCTAAAAATGAACATCAAAGTAAACAACAGAATCAAAGTATAGGTAGGGGGTCCACCCAATTTCACCCAAACTGGGTATCAAGAAACCAAGGGCGCAATACCTTCCGTCCAAATTATAATTACCCTCCTCAAAATACCTTTCGTCCAAATTATAATTATCCTCATCCAAATCGATATAGTGTTACCGGAAATAATTTTAATCAACAACAAAATGATCGCCGGATTACGACCCAAAATGAGGTAACAAACACAAATAAACGACAAACCTCACATTTTACACACGAGTTGCCTCCTAACCCTTGTAAATATTGCGCGCAACAAGGAATCACAAATGCTTTTCATTGGGGGCAAAATTGTATTAATAGGCCAAACATTTCAACTGTTGGCTCTGGGCAAGAAACCCTGTACAAAGAAAACCAGGGGAGAGAAGGAAAAACAAAACAAAATGAAGCGTGACAACTACTGGTACCCGGGTACATAAGAAACAAAGAACGTTGTGAGAATGATAATGTAAATAAGTTTCGTAGTAATGTGCACAAAGAAAGTATAAAAAACTCGAGTTTATTACGGAGAATATGTCTAAATTTAGATACTGGTTCGACGTTAAATATCATTCCTAGTGTAATTGCAAAAACATTAAATGTCCCGATTGAGGAAAAAACAATCGTGAATGTTAAGCAAACACAAGGGGTTCTACTACTTAACCGAACATGTACTCTACACCTTAAAGTTGGTAACATCGTTAGACCGGTGGAATTTTTTGTTCTGGACACCGATTTACCGTACGCCATACTAGGATTAAAGAGTTGCATTGGGTTTCGTTTAGTCATTGACTGTATAAGACGGGTCGTTGTGCAGGATCGGAGAAAACTGATCACTTTTTCTGGTTCTGATCTGAGTGATTTGTCTTTGCATATTTTGCCTGAAACCCAGGTTGAGAATTGTAGAAATAATGAAACGAAAAATGAAAATAATTTAAAAGAAAGTAAACGTAAGAAAAAAGTTAAGAAGGTAAAAAACGGAAGACGTGTAAAGGAAATAAAAAGTGAGAACTGCGCAAAAAACATAAATGTGTTAAACAGAGATGAGTCGTTGAATGGCATACATAAGAAGGGAAAAGGAAAAATGAAAATTTTGAGTATCGAAAAAGAAAGTGATGTACGTTCTCCTAAGGTTTCTGTGGAGGATTGTGGTAGTGGAGGCCTACACTGCCATCATCCAACCACCGGAGATTTGGGAAATGAAGAAAATTCTAAATTGGAAGAAATGCTTCGGAACTATAACGATATATTTTCGGTAAATAAATATGATGTGGGAACTATTAGAATTGAACCACAACGGGTAAGATTAACATCGGATTTGCCGGTAACGTTAAGGGCGTATAAAACCTCGCCTAAACAACAGGAAGAAATTGATAACCAAATTCGAGAATTGCTAAAACAGAAAATAATCAAAGAAAGCACAAGTCCGTATGCTGCTCCAGCAACTTTAGTTTTTAAGAAAGACGAAAATAGAAAAAGTCGATTGTGTATCGATTACAGAAAATTAAACCAAATAACAAAATCCGACGCTGAACCACTACCCTTAATAGAAACTCTTATAGATAAATTAGGAAAAAGTAGATATTTTTCTAAGCTAGACATGGCATCCGGATATTGGCATATACCGATACATCCCGATGATACAGAAAAGCTCGCTTTTGTTACTAACAGCGGCTTATATGAATGGAATAAATTGCCGTTCGGCTGGAAAAATTCCGGGAGCATATTCCAGAGAACTCTCCGCCGAATTCTTACGAAACATAAACTTAAATTCGCAGCTAATTACTTTGATGACATAATCATTTTTTCTGAAACACTTCCAGAACATTTGGATCATCTCACACAAATTTTTGAAATATGTAGGTCAGAAAACTTAAAATTAAAACGGTCTAAATGCTCCTTTTTACAGACTAAAATTGAATTCTTAGGGTATGAAATTTGTAATGGGATAGTCACCCCAGATAATAGCAATATTGAAGCTATAAAAAAATTAAAACCTCCAACTAATGTCAAATCCCTTCAAAGATTTTTAGGGTCAATAAATGTGTATCATAAATTTATTGACAAATATGCAAATATTCGACATCCATTAAACCGCTTGCTGAAAAAAGACACAGCTTGGCAATGGACAAATGAATGCCAAAAAGCCTTTGAAATCTTGAAAAATTCGCTAATCTCAAAACCGATTTTGAAAATATTTGATCCTAAAAATGAATGTCATATTTGTGTTGACGCGAGTCAAACAGGGGTAGGTGCAGTACTAAAACAATTGGATGCTTCAGGTGAATTACATCCGATAGCTTTTCACTCCCGCTCGTTAAAAGATTACGAAAAAAATTATGCAATTACTGAATTGGAATGTTTAGCTGTGGTGGATTCTTTGAATAAATTCCATCACTATGTTTTTGGTAGAAAAATTACAATTCATACCGATCACGCCTCATTAATTTGGCTCAAAAATGTAAAAAACTTAAAAGGTCGCTTGTTCCGATGGTCATTGTTACTAAGCATGTACGACTACGATATTAAGTACACGAAAGGTACAATGAATTTCGAAGCAGACATGCTCTCGAGGGATATATCTGAAAACAACGTAAATAAAGAACAAGTAGTAACAAAAATAGGAAATCAAGCTTCACATCTACTGCAATTAGACGAAATTAAAGAAGCTCAAAAAAATGACAATGTTACGGGCAATTTCATTGAAATAAACGATGTTTTATGCATTCGTAGGAAAAATTTAACGAGAATTGTTGTTCCATTTTCCTTAAGGCATAAATTGCTCAAAACTGTCCACGAAAAGTTCGGACATCCCGGAATTCAAAAGACAATTAACTTACTTAGTCCTGTTTACTATTGGCAAAATTTAACAACAGATGTAACTAATTTTAACAAGCATTGTCATACCTGTCAGGTAAATAAGAAACCTCGACAAAAACGATTTGGCCTTTTGCAGTCCATGCCTCCTGTTAACAAGGCATTTGATCTCATTGCAGTGGATAGTGTGGCTGGGTTCAACTACTACAATTCTACAAAAAAATACTTAACTTTAATTATTGATCATCATACAAGATATATGTGGTCTTTTGCATCGAAATCAATCACTTCTGAAACTTATAGTCTAAGATCCCACCGCAGTTTATCTACACTCATAGCGTACACTCAGGACGTATATTTCAAATTAAAGCTGATTTTTTTCTGAACGTGATGCACTATGTCCGCCTATGTAAAAGTGCCCGAAACCTATAGGCAGCCTGGCCTAAACAGGTCACATGAATGTAGTATTTCTACACTCATAGCGTACACTCATGGCTCATATATCAAATTGAAGCTAATTTTTTTCTGAACGTGGTGCACTAAGGCTGCCTATGTAAAAGTGGCCGCAACCTCTAGGCAGCCTGGCCTGAAGTTTAGGGTCCAAAATTTCAAATGGTTATAAAAGACGGAAAAATCGGTCGATTATTTTGCTTTTTTTACTAAAATTATTGTTAATGTGAGTACTTTTTCGAAAAAAATTGATGAACTTAAATTTCAAAAATTGCCGATAGGGGGCGCTTTAGACTTTGGAGCTAAAAACAACTACTTTTTACCGTTTGTTTTCATATTTTCGTAATTGATTCAAAGAGTTAAAACTCTAACTTAAATTTTGAGCCCAAAATATCAACTAATTTCCGGTTTTTAGCAATACTCGGACCAAACGTCAAAAATTGTGTTTTTCTGCTTTTCAACTAGTCCTTTCATGTAAAAAAATTATTAAAATCACCTGATAATGTTAAAATAAAATCAGATGAACCCTTTCGTAACTAAAAAAAAGAAAAAATAAATTTTTTTTCCAACATTTTTTTACCAGAAATTTTGTATTTTACAACTCAGAAAGTGTGCATTTAATTTTATTTTCACATTATTAGTATCGCCAGATGATTTTAATAATCTTTTTTACATGAAAGGACAAGTTAAAAAGCAGAAAAACACATTTTTTGACGTTTGGTCCGAATATTGCTAAAAACTGGAAATTAGTTGATATTTTGGGCTCAAAATTTAAGTTAGAGTTTGAACTTTTTGAATCAATTACGAAAATACGAAAAAAAACGGTAAAAAGTAGTTGTTTTTAGCTGCAAAGTCTAAAGCGCCCCTATCGGCAATTTTTGAAATTTAAGTTCATCAATTTTTTTTCGAAAAAGTACTCACATTAAGAATAATTTTAGTAAAAAAAGCAAAAGAATCGACCAATTTTTCCGTCTTTTATAACCATTTGAAATTTTGGACCCTAAACTTCAGGCCAGGCTGCCTAGAGGTTGCGGCCACTTTTACATAGGCAGCCTTAGTGCACCACGTTCAGAAAAAAATTAGGTTCAATTTGATATATGAGTCATGAGTGTACGCTATGAGTGTAGAAATATTACATTCATGTGACCTGTTTAGGCCAGGCTGCCTATAGGTTTCGGGCACTTTTACGTAGGCGGACATAGTGCATCACGTTCAGAAAAAAATCAGCTTTAATTTGACATATACGTGATGAGTGTACGCTATGAGTGTAGATAAACTGCGGTGGGATCTTAGACTATTATATTAACTTTCTTAAACAAGTTTTCAGTGTACAAGTTCCTAAAAAGATTTTGAGTGATAAAAATGCCGCGTTTACCTCCTCTCATTTTAAGAAATTTCTAAAACACAACAAAATAAAACAATTGTTAACTACCGCTCATAGACCTGAATGTAACGGGAAAGTAGAAAGGTTAGGTCAGACAATTGTTACTCGTTTAAAATGCAAGGTTAATGAGACTTCTAAAAAAGTTCCTTGGCCTAAGTTATTAGAGCAGGTGACTGAAGAATACAATTTAACTCCTCACTCTGTAACGAAATTTCCACCTTCATATCTGATGTATGGTATTGTTCCTTTTGAAAATCCTATAAATGAAAACATATACCCGCCTGTGGAAGAAGCAAGGAAATTGGCTGTTGAAAGAACAAAGGAATACCATGAACGGAATAAGGTATATTACGATGCAAGATTTGTAGACAAAACTTTTAATGCAAATGACACTATTATATACGAAGAATTTAAGTACCCAAATACGCGGAAACTATCTCAACCGTTCAGTGGACCATATAAAATTCTTCAAAAAACATCGGAAGTGAATTATGAAATTGATAAACCAAATGCTCATACCAAAGAAAAAACACAAATTGTACATGTGTCTCGTTTGAGAAATTATTATGTACCAAACAATTTCAAGTTATCACACGAATAATAAAATATAAGTGTTCATATTTCAGCTACGAATGAGCAATGTACATAGAATGAGCAGAGAATGCTATATTGGAGTTTAAACTATTGAATTGCTGCCAACCTTTGCATTGTTTAAATGTTTTTTAAATGTATTCTGTTTATATTTGTGGTTGAAATATTATGTGTGTATTAGTATTGTTACAATGTTATAAGAATATCATGCAAAAAAAAAAAGGATAGCAGATAAACCTTTTCCGCGATAGGTGTTACACTTAGGGGAAGGGGGATGTAATATGGAAAACCCTAACTAAGCCTAAACCTTTGCTAGGCCTTTTCCATATTAAAGTTCAGATGTCAGATAGTCGGCGCGTGATTCCCATTAACGTTATTTATTACACTTGAAACAGCTCTCATACCATATATGGTCATCCTCCAGGCTCAGATTCGATTTCCCTCAAAGTACCTAACAGACACTTTTTTTCCCTCTAGACTTAAGCCAGCCTCTGTCTATAGTGTATCACCCAATAAAGTTCATTATTTTCAATATGCCACTCCTATATAGATCACGTGGGTCACGTGATCTAGGGATTATTATCTGCCATCCTTAAATGATATTCCCCATATAAATATCGCTGCATCTCTGAAAAGGGGCAGCCTTCTTGTAACCGAGATATAATAAAGTGTAGTGATTGAATAGCTCTGTCCTCTTCCTACGAACCGACTGCAACACCAACCTTCATCCTAGAGCCGATCTTTCGGATCTTACATATATTCATATAATGTTAAAGGGAATTGAACTCATACTCTGGATTCTTAATTCGGCTAGCACTCAATTCAACAACCAATACGTGATCTAAAAGTCTGTGACGAAAATGTTATTCCGCATTAATGGGAATTTA
>JAXGGA010011107.1:0-2500 GCA_038373865.1 Uloborus plumipes
AGTATTCATCTTTTAAATATCCACAATTTTAACATTATTCAGTGAATACTTCACTCAACATCGCCGAAAGAGCCAAATTAAAAACAAATTCGAAAAAAAAAAAAAGTCATTTTATTTGCCAATTTTGTCGCCAACATGGCGATATGTCGCCAAGTTGGCGACGAAAAATTGGCGACCAGAAGTAAAGCGATCTATCAACATGAGGTTGCTAAATTACAACATCCCTTAATTCTGCATTGAAATTAACATATTTACCCCAAACAGGGGTAAAAGACCCCTTTGGGAACATTCGAATGTAACCAAAAGGTTAGGCGCATAACTAGACCCCACTCAAAGTTCATATGCGAAATTTCAATGTTCTACGCCACACAGTTTTTGAGTTATGCGAGATATATTTCTTAACTCAAAATTTAAGGTGGTCATTCACTGGGTCAGAGGTGGTCAGTCACTGGGTCAGAGGTGGTCATTCACTGGGTCTTTGCGCCATTTTACCTTCGAACACCCCAAAAAGCCGGAAGCGGTACCTTTGAAGTTCCATCATTTTTTTTTACGTATTTACATAGATCAATAAAACTATTTAAACTATCACGAACAAAATATTACAGTATTTAAAATTACTACGATTTTTTAAAAATGAAATTTTGCTTAAGTGGTCATTCACTGGTCTGTCTACCCTACTGGTGCTAATCAAACTTTAATAACGTGAATTAGATAACTTTCGGCCGATTCTTCCTTAGTCTAGAGCTGTAAATAGCTCCAGATCCTGATGCAAATCTTCCAGTAGTAGAAATGATGGGTTAAATATGAAATTAAAATACGTCGAATAAGTAGCCATTTTCTTTTGCGTTGTATCTGGAGTTATTTCTGTCGTATAATTAGAAGGGTACGTACTTTTGTTGCGAAATATCGATTCCTTTGCTCCTGTATTCTGAATTTAAGATTTTGGTTATCAACTCAGGAGTGCTAGGAAAATAAATCGAATATCTCTTCCCCCAGAAATTTCTCCGATCCTCGCCTTGTAAAAGCATTCTCATTCGCTTTGTTAGTGTTTTATGAATGTGTGAAATTATTTGAAGTAAAACTGAAAATGCACGCAAGAGCTTTGTAAGCTCTCAGCTGTAAATAGTACACTAGCAGCTGCAAGACAAGTTTTCTCTGAGCCTTTAGTGCATAGTTCAAAAGCTAACTTTGACACAGCAGTCTGCTAAATTAATGTACTAAAAAAGAGGGTAAAAGAAATGCTAATGTTTAATATCTTATGAATAATGTTTGACGTAAAAATGATGACTGCTGTGAAAATCTTAGACATGTCAAAATATAGTTCTTAGTAGACCATAAACTACACCCCCTCCATATTTACTCCATTGTTTTTCGGCATTTATAATTCATGGTGAAATTACGCCCGGCCTTAGAGGCAAGAGCTGGTTTTGAGAATTTAATGCATCATGTTGGAGTGGTACAAAAAGCGTAGAGAATTTAAAAAATAGAGTATTTAAGCTTAAGAAACTTTGTATTGAAAAAGAAATTGTCAAAAAAAGATGCTGAAAGATAGCACAAAATTTTGTTTTAGGGTCAATCCACGAGAAATAGGACATAGCCATCAAAATATGAAACTCACTTAATAATAACATGTTATACGTCATTTTATTCACAAGAAAGTATAGTTTCCTAATTCAAAGTGTAAAATATCCTAGTTTTTACTGTAAACATGGTTTCAACGTCCTAAAGTTAGTTTTTCTAACCCATTTTTTCAGTTAAAAATTATCAAGTTTCCAGCCTAGACCCTGGCCACACCGGGTTCAATTTGGAAGATAACGATTTATAGTGCTTTAGTAAGCATCCCTTTTGACCTTTTCCAGCAATCAATTTCTTTGTAGGTTGTATTAGTTTTTAATTACAGGCAGGCAAAATTATCTAGAGTCTTTGTAACGACCGTAACCAAAAACAAGTATTCGTTATTCTTTAATAATAACTATTTGAGGTAGAAGTTTGCCATTTAGGTTTGTTAGTGTACTCATTTATTCTAAAAACATGCACTATTATTTTTTTCAAAAACACTTTTCGTTTTTGTGCTATGTTGGTTATGGGTGTTACATGTTTTAGGTCTAAATTCACAGTTTACGTCGGATCTTTGCCAAATTTGGGACATAAGTCCACTGATGCATCTGAAAGTTACTTTGGGGGTATTTGTCTCTTATAGCGTGGAAAAGCTCCTATAAAGGAGCTTTTCTACTATAAATACCATTTACGTTACTTCTAAGACAAATTTGGCTAAGGGGTAAGGGGTCATTTGATGTTCACCAGGAAACCATACAAAAGTGAAATAATAAAAAAAAATTAAGTTATTTGCATTTGAAACATTGTAGTAAAACATTTTGCTGGATTTATAAATTATTTGCCCTCACCTCCTCGTTTTCGAATTATAAAGTCCTAAAACCTGCCAAAATTGTAATAAAGTCACTAAATTTAGCGAGTTTCAGGTTATGATGGGAGACATCTT
>JAXGGA010011107.1:7500-43819 GCA_038373865.1 Uloborus plumipes
AAAAAAAAAAAAAAAAATAAAAAAAAAAAAAAAAAAAAAAAAAAAAAAAAAAAAAAAAAAAAAAAAAAAAAAAAAAAAAAAAAAAAAAAAAAAAAAAAAAAAAAAAAAAAAAAAAAAAAAAAAAAAAAAAAAAAAAAAAAAAAAAAAAAAAAAAAAAAAAAAAAAAAAAAAAAAAAAAAAAAAAAAAAAAAAAAAAAAAAAAAAAAAAAAAAAAAAAAAAAAAAAAAAAAAAAAAAAAAATAAAAAAAAAAAAAAAAAAAAAAAAAAAAAAAAAAAAAAAAAAAAAAAAAAAAAAAAAAAAAAAAAAAAAAAAAAAAAAAAAAAAAAAAAAAAAAAAAAAAAAAAAAAAAAAAAAAAAAAAAAAAAAAAAAAAAAAATAAAAAAAAAAAAAAAAAAAAAAAAAAAAAAAAAAAAAAAAAAAAAAAAAAAAAAAAAAAAAAAAAAAAAAAAAAAAAAAAAAAAAAAAAAAAAAAAAAAAAAAAAAAAAAAAAAAAAAAAAAAAAAAAAAAAAAAAAAAAAAAAAAAAAAAAAAAAAAAAAAAAAAAAAAAAAAAAAAAAAAAAAAAAAAAAAAAAAAAAAAAAAAAAAAAAAAAAAAAAAAAAAAAAAAAAAAAAAAAAAAAAAAAAAAAAAAAAAAAAAAAAAAAAAAAAAAAAAAAAAAAAAAAAAAAAAATAAAAAAAAAAAAAAAAAAAAAAAAAAAAAAAAAAAAAAAAAAAAAAAAAAAAAAAAAAAAAAAAAAAAAAAAAAAAAAAAAAAAAAAAAAAAAAAAAAAAAAAAAAAAAAAAAAAAAAAAAAAAAAAAAAAAAAAAAAAAAAAAAAAAAAAAAATAAAAAAAAAAAAAAAAAAAAAAAAAAAAAAAAAAAAAAAAAAAAAAAAAAAAAAAAAAAAAAAAAAAAAAAAAAAAAAAAAAAAAAAAAAATAAAAAAAAAAAAAAAAAAAAAAAAAAAAAAAAAAAAAAAAAAAAAAAAAAAAAAAAAAAAAAAAAAAAAAAAAAAAAAAAAAAAAAAAAAAAAAAAAAAAAAAAAAAAAAAAAAAAAAAAAAAAAAAAAAAAAAAAAAATAAAAAAAAAAAAAAAAAAAAAAAAAAAAAAAAAAAAAAAAAAAAAAAAAAAAAAAAAAAAAAAAAAAAAAAAAAAAAAAAAAAAAAAAAAAAAAAAAAAAAAAAAAAAAAAAATAAAAAAAAAAAAAAAAAAAAAAAAAAAAAAAAAAAAAAAAAAAAAAAAAAAAAAAAAAAAAAAAAAAAAAAAAAAAAAAAAAAAAAAAAAAAAAAAAAAAAAAAAAAAAAAAAAAAAAAAAAAAAAAAAAAAAAAAAAAAAAAAAAAAAAAAAAAAAAAAAAAAAAAAAAAAAAAAAAAAAAAAAAAAAAAAAAAAAAAAAAAAAAAAAAAAAAAAAAAAAAATAAAAAAAAAAAAAAAAAAAAAAAAAAAAAAAAAAAAAAAAAAAAAAAAAAAAAAAAAAAAAAAAAAAAAAAAAAAAATAAAAAAAAAAAAAAAAAAAAAAAAAAAAAAAAAAAAAAAAAAAAAAAAAAAAAAAAAAAAAAAAAAAAAAAAAAAAAAAAAAAAAAAAAAAAAAAAAAAAAAAAAAAAAAAAAAAAAAAAAAAAAAAAAAAAAAAAAAAAAAAAAAAAAAAATAAAAAAAAAAAAAAAAAAAAAAAAAAAAAAAAAAAAAAAAAAAAAAAAAAAAAAAAAAAAAAAAAAAAAAAAAAAAAAAAAAAAAAAAAAAAAAAAAAAAAAAAAAAAAAAAAAAAAAAAAAAAAAAAAAAAAAAAAAAAAAAAAAAAAAAAAAAAAAAAAAAAAAAAAAAAAAAAAAAAAAAAAAAAAAAAAAAAAAAAAAAAAAAAAAAAAAAAAAAAAAAAAAAAAAAAAAAAAAAAAAAAAAAAAAAAAAAAAAAAAAAAAAAAAAAAAAAAAAAAAAAAAAAAAAAAAAAAAAAAAAAAAAAAAAAAAAAAAAAAAATAAAAAAAAAAAAAAAAAAAAAAAAAAAAAAAAAAAAAAAAAAAAAAAAAAAAAAAAAAAAAAAAAAAAAAAAAAAAAAAAAAAAAAAAAAAAAAAAAAAAAAAAAAAAAAAAAAAAAAAAAAAAAAAAAAAAAAAAAAAAAAAAAAAAAAAAAAAAAAAAAAAAAAAAAAAAAAAAAAAAAAAAAAAAAAAAAAAAAAAAAAAAAAAAAAAAAAAAAAAAAAAAAAAAAAAAAAAAAATAAAAAAAAAAAAAAAAAAAAAAAAAAAAAAAAAAAAAAAAAAAAAAAAAAAAAAAAAAAAAAAAAAAAAAAAAAAAAAAAAAAAAAAAAAAAAAAAAAAAAAAAAAAAAAAAAAAAAAAAAAAAAAAAAAAAAAAAAAAAAAAAAAAAAAAAAAAAAAAAAAAAAAAAAAAAAAAAAAAAAAAATAAAAAAAAAAAAAAAAAAAAAAAAAAAAAAAAAAAAAAAAAAAAAAAAAAAAAAAAAAAAAAAAAAAAAAAAAAAAAAAAAAAAAAAAAAAAAAAAAAAAAAAAAAAAAAAAAAAAAAAAAAAAAAAAAAAAAAAAAAAAAAAAAAAAAAAAAAAAAAAAAAAAAAAAAAAAAAAAAAAAAAAAAAAAAAAAAAAAAAAAAAAAAAAAAAAAAAAAAAAAAAAAAAAAAAAATAAAAAAAAAAAAAAAAAAAAAAAAAAAAAAAAAAAAAAAAAAAAAAAAAAAAAAAAAAAAAAAAAAAAAAAAAAAAAAAAAAAAAAAAAAAAAAAAAAAAAAAAAAAAAAAAAAAAAAAAAAAAAAAAAAAAAAAAAAAAAAAAAAAAAAAAAAAATAAAAAAAAAAAAAAAAAAAAAAAAAAAAAAAAAAAAAAAAAAAAAAAAAAAAAAAAAAAAAAAAAAAAAAAAAAAAAAAAAAAAAAAAAAAAAAAAAAAAAAAAAAAAAAAAAAAAAAAAAAAAAAAAAAAAAAAAAAAAAAAAAAAAAAAAAAAAAAAAAAAAAAAAAAAAAAAAAAAAAAAAAAAAAAAAAAAAAAAAAAAAAAAAAAAAAAAAAAAAAAAAAAAAAAAAAAAAAAAAAAAAAAAAAAAAAAAAAAAAAAAAAAAAAAAAAAAATAAAAAAAAAAAAAAAAAAAAAAAAAAAAAAAAAAAAAAAAAAAAAAAAAAAAAAAAAAAAAAAAAAAAAAAATAAAAAAAAAAAAAAAAAAAAAAAAAAAAAAAAAAAAAAAAAAAAAAAAAAAAAAAAAAAAAAAAAAAAAAAAAAAAAAAAAAAAAAAATAAAAAAAAAAAAAAAAAAAAAAAAAAAAAAAAAAAAAAAAAAAAAAAAAAAAAAAAAAAAAAAAAAAAAAAAAAAAAAAAAAAAAAAAAAAAAAAAAAAAAAAAAAAAAAAAAAAAAAAAAAAAAAAAAAAAAAAAAAAAAAAAAAAAAAAAAAAAAAAAAAAAAAAAAAAAAAAAAAAATAAAAAAAAAAAAAAAAAAAAAAAAAAAAAAAAAAAAAAAAAAAAAAAAAAAAAAAAAAAAAAAAAAAAAAAAAAAAAAAAAAAAAAAAAAAAAAAAAAAAAAAAAAAAAAAAAAAAAAAAAAAAAAAAAAAAAAAAAAAAAAAAAAAAAAAAAAAAAAAAAAAAAAAAAAAAAAAAAAAAAAAAAAAAAAAAAAAAATAAAAAAAAAAAAAAAAAAAAAAAAAAAAAAAAAAAAAAAAAAAAAAAAAAAAAAAAAAAAAAAAAAAAAAAAAAAAAAAAAAAAAAAAAAAAAAAAAAAAAAAAAAAAAAAAAAAAAAAAAAAAAAAAAAAAAAAAAAAAAAAAAAAAAAAAAAAAAAAAAAAAAAAAAAAAAAAAAAAAAAAAAAAAAAAAAAAAAAAAAAAAAAAAAAAAAAAAAAAAAAAAAAAAAAAAAAAAAAAAAAAAAAAAAAAAAAAAAAAAAAAAAAAAAAAAAATAAAAAAAAAAAAAAAAAAAAAAAAAAAAAAAAAAAAAAAAAAAAAAAAAAAAAAAAAAAAAAAAAAAAAAAAAAAAAAAAAAAAAAAAAAAAAAAAAAAAAAAAAAAAAAAAAAAAAAAAAAAAAAAAAAAAAAAAAAAAAAAAAAAAAAAAAAAAAAAAAAAAAAAAAAAAAAAAAAAAAAAAAAAAAAAAAAAAAAAAAAAAAAAAAAAAAAAAAAAAAAAAAAAAAAAAAAAAAAAAAAAAATAAAAAAAAAAAAAAAAAAAAAAAAAAAAAAAAAAAAAAAAAAAAAAAAAAAAAAAAAAAAAAAAAAAAAAAAAAAAAAAAAAAAAAAAAAAAAAAATAAAAAAAAAAAAAAAAAAAAAAAAAAAAAAAAAAAAAAAAAAAAAAAAAAAAAAAAAAAAAAAAAAAAAAAAAAAAAAAAAAAAAAAAAAAAAAAAAAAAAAAAAAAAAAAAAAAAAAAAAATAAAAAAAAAAAAAAAAAAAAAAAAAAAAAAAAAAAAAAAAAAAAAAAAAAAAAAAAAAAAAAAAAAAAAAAAAAAAAAAAAAAAAAAAAAAAAAAAAAAAAAAAAAAAAAAAAAAAAAAAAAAAAAAAAAAAAAAAAAAAAAAAAAAAAAAAAAAAAAAAAAAAAAAAAAAAAAAAAAAAAAAAAAAATAAAAAAAAAAAAAAAAAAAAAAAAAAAAAAAAAAAAAAAAAAAAAAAAAAAAAAAAAAAAAAAAAATTGTGTTATGTGTTATTCACATACTTTCTGTGTTATATTCACATACCCATTGTGTCATCCACATGTCCTTTTTATCATTCACATATGCCTTCAAAAAAATAAAAATCCAAAAATACAATAAAATACAAACATTTAAGCTCTGCTGATATTCTATTTGAATTATGTAACTTATCAAGTGCTTTGCTGATTTTTTTTCAGATTTTTAATTTCAAATTAATTTTTTGAAATCTACATGTTAGAAATATTCCCATTTTTGTAGAATCACCCATATAGATTACAAGAAGAATTTGAGTTGTATATTATGTGCTGCGATTTTGATCAACTTCTAAAGATATAAATGCCAAATAAATATATATAGATATAAACTTAATCACGTTTCCTCCGTCGCAAGCAAGTCTTGCAATAGCTAAATACGTAATTTTTTAATCAACCGAATCTTTTAATTGAATCTCAACCTTGGAGAATATGAAATAATGATCCCAGATAAAAGCAATCGCGTTCTAGCTCTTAATTGGCTGACAGTATTTGCATTATTTCTCTCTCTACAATGCTTCTGTTTTTCCCGGGCTTCAAATTCCCAGTCTAAGTGAATATCTATGACGTCATGTCAGAGTTTGCATTGTTCTTAAAATATTTTGCTATGAAAAAACAAGTAATTATACTTCTCAATCATTATATAGATGCCTTGTGCACCTGTTTTTTCTTTTTTTTTTTTTAAGCTTTTATTTAATGCATGCTTCTTAATATAGTATCTCTGTGTGTGTGCGTAAAAGAATAAAGTACAACTCGTCATTTGTATTGATGATTAAATCTTTCGTGAACAGTATTTTTAACGCTTTGTCATGTTTTAACATTCAAACTTCATAGTGACAATGCTTTGTTGTGTTTGAATTTCAGCTTACGTAAAATAGACTTTTTTTAAGTATATTTTCTGATGAAAGTTACAAAATATTTTAGTTTACGTACTTAGAAAATATTAGCAGTAAAACATTTTCTAATTGTACACAGGGGTGCCCACAGGGGGGATTATGGCGCAAGTTGCGACATCAAAATTTTTGAGGGGGATTTTTTTAAACTTATTTATTTATTTATTTATTTAAATTATTCGTTATTATTTCTTAATGAAAATTATTTCGATTTTTTTTTATTTAAATTATTCATTAATTTATTTTTTAATTTTAATTATTCATTAATTTATTTTTTAATTTTAATTATTTCTTTTATTTCTTATTATTTATTTATTTATTTTGTGTGTGTGTGTGTGCTTGGAATGTCTGTAAACGGAAGAAAAGCGATTATATTCTGCACATATTTAGTACTTTTGAAAAATTAATAATATGTAAAAAAATAATAGTTATAATTTTAAAAAATAAATAAATTATATTTAAAAAAATAAATAATATGAAAAAAAATAGACAAATAATACTTAAAAAAAATAAATAATATAAAAATAATATAAAAAAATTTAAAATTTTGGGTGGCGAATTTGCGCCATTGAGCTTGGGGGGGATGGGCACCCCTGATTGTACATAATACACAACACATACATAGCGAAAATAAAAACACATGTTTTCTAGAAAAATATTTTTAATAAAATTATATTTTTTGATAATTATTTTTAATACGTGCACGGATATTTTTATGCTGTATCAATGTGGAAAGAAAACATAGGTTAGTGACTTTTCTAATGGAAAGCTTTGCTGTATTTTCTTCATCAAAATTTTTTGTGTCAATTTAAGCTCCAAGAAAAAAAAATAACTAATTTAAAGCTAAGCAGCATTTTTTTTTTCTTACTGGTTTAGAAATGCTGTTATAAGACTGTTTTTTAGAATTGCAAATAAGTAAAACTGCTGTATGGTTTGTTTCTGGAATAAAAAATAATGCTGTTAAATTTAAGACTTGGTTTCTTGGAAAAAACGAAATGCATTTCCTGTAAATGAAAACAAATGTCAAAAAACAGTGAATTTTTTAAGAATTCTCCTGTAGAGCAGTTTTTACGCATTTGAGTTGTCATGTTCATTTTGTTGCAGTATTACAAAGCGATATTTCAGCTCCCTCTAGACCACTACATTCAAATATCATTGCTTTAATTTTTTACTTTTTTTTTTTTTTTGCTTTTATTTATCAAATTTTATTAATTTATTTATTAAGGATTTTACGCCTAACGACATTTATGGGAAAAATACGAAATATAGTATCCTCTATTCTGTACCTCAAAACCAGACTGGCATAGACCACATAATCGCTACTTTGCAGAAGAGCCAAAAATAAGAAATGTTTCCATATTTCATACAAAAGCTGGGACTCGCGCTCTCTTAACGCTAGCAAATAATTATGCAGGAATTTTTTGAATAGATAGGTTGGTATGGCTCACACCGGAATATAATTCTACAAACGTCTTACAATGGTTGTTTTTTCGACGTTGTTAGCTCTGGACTATTACATGCGTGTAACTCGCAGGCCTAAACAGTTCTTTTTTTTTCCTGCTGACTTAACACTTATCGTTACATATTTCGGACAATTCACGCAATATCTCCATGAATCCCTATTATGTTATATGTGTTATTCTGGTGTATAAGCTACGTTATTGTAAAGTTTCATTAAAATCCATTCAGTGTTTTTTACGTGAAAGAGTAACAAACATCCATACTTCAAAACAGGGGTGCCCACAGGGAGAGGGTTATTGCGCAAGTAACGCCATCAAAATTTGGGGGGGTGGGGTATCTAATTTATTTATTTACTTAAATTATTTATTATTTTTTTATTAAAATATTAACTGATTTTTTTCATTTAAATTATTCATTAATTTATTTTTTTAATTTATTTCTTTTATTTATTTATTTATATATTTTTTTTTTTTTTTTTTTTTTTTTTTTTTTTTTTTTTTTTGCTTGAAATGTCTGGAAGGGAAAAAAAGCGATTCTATTCGGCGCATAATTAGTACTTTTGAAAAATTAATAAAATGTAAAAAAAATAATTATAATTAAAAAAAAATAAATGTTTAAAAAACTAAATAAAATAAAAAAGAGGGGTGAAAATAAAAATAAAAAACCACAAGAGGGTTGTGAAAAGTTTTTTTTTTTTTTGGAGGGGGGGATTTACGCCATTGAGCTTGGGGAGATGGGCGCCTCCACCTCAAAACTTTCTCGTTTATAATAGTACTAGCTGATCCGGCGAACTCGGTTCTGCCTTAAAGGCAATAAATAAGCAAATTTTTGAATTTATTAAGTTTTTTAATATTAGAAAATACAAACAAAAAATTAAGTACCTACATTAATCATTCATTGTTTCTGTATTTTATTACATAGGTCGCTCTTCACTTAAGTACCTTGTGATACACAACATTTTTTGTTTTATTATCAGGCGCAAAAACAAACAACGCAGATGGTCTTCCGACCCGTAAACATGCCACATATAATCGACCATGGGAGAAACGGTGATGTTTTAGATTCAAACCACAAACTTTTAAGGATTGGCCTTGTGATTTGTTGATGGTCATGACAAATGCAAGACGGATCGGAAATTGAAGTCTTTTAAATTCAAACGGCATATCGGTTGGATTGTGTGATTTAAACTGTTGGGAAATTGAGTCACAAGTTTAACCCTTTAAGCCCCAACGGGACTCAGAATGGGATCATCGGGATCCTCGGAATAAGCAATCGTTTCTGACAGCTTAATACATATAAATTTCAAGGGAAGTAACGCGTTTGTTTATAATTTACTTCACAAAAAAGTCAAATAACACTCAACGCATCGCTTACAACCTGTTAACTGCGCTCCGGAAGCTGCCAGAAAGTGTGCTTTATGTCGCTCAGCCATGGAGGTGTCAGAAAAGGCTTAGTAAAAAGGCGAAGTCAATAAGACATTTTTTCTATTTATGTAACTGACACACATAAATTATAGCCTATGTCCGTCTCCTGGCTCTAAGCTACCTACCCACCAATTTTTAGCCATATCGGTACAGCCGTTCTTAAGTTTGAATAGTGTAACTAACACGACTTTCTGATACAGGGCAAGGTGTCCACTCCTATCGTGGCCCAATAGCTAATTTTTAAACCGTTAGAGATAAGCATGTATAGTTCATTTTGGAAAAAATCTCTAAATTACGAAAGGAATTTTGGGTCTATTCAATGTTTTTCAAAAAATCAAATTTTGAAAGAGTTACGAAATTTAAATTTTTATATAGCCCCCCAGTCCTATGAATCATATTTAGTAAAACATTTTTGACACTGTAACGTTTAAAACTAAAAAAAATCACTGTTCTACCACAAAAATTGACCGAGTTATGACGTTTTGAAAAATCAAGATTTCGCATTTTTTCATAACGTCATCGAGAGATCGCTTAAGGGACCGTATGCGAAATCCTTCAAAATCTGGATTTTTCAAAACGTCATAACTCGGTCAATTTTTGTCGTAGAACAATAATTTTTTTTAAGTTTTAAACGTTACAGTGTCAAGAATGTTTTACTAAAGATGATTGATAGGACTGGGGGACTGTATAAAAATGTAAATTTCGTAACTCTTTCAAAATTTAATTTTTTGAAAAACATTGAATAAACCCAAAATTCCTTTCGTAATTTAGAGATTTTTTCCTAAATGAACTATATGCTTGTCTCTAACGGTTTAGAAATTAGCTATTGGGCCACGATAGGAGTGGACACCCTGTATATAGATTAAGTTGATATTAAATAAAATTTATTTTTCTTCAACAGGTAAAAGAGCGTTCCACTGCCAATGGTAAAGCCGTACCAGCAGCCAAAAGCTTGCTAGCCCTAGTATGATGACCAAAAAGCGTAGGAATTCCTAGTGTGATGACCAAATGGACAATGACGCCAGTTTGCAAGTAACCTGGCACCAGCGGTAGTCTCCATGAGACAGTAATGACTGACGTGAACGGTCCAGGTGTTCATCCAGAAGATCAAAGATAGGTTGCTTCAGACTCTCCAAGAATCGGGCCTTCCCGAAGTGAGAAACATAATCGCCATGATGTAGTCCAAGCATCATTTCACGTCCATCAAATGCTCCATGAAACATCTGTACAAACCATTTTTGGGAGAACCCAACATTGTTATCCATCATTAAGCAGTGACAGTGTGGAGAATCAGTACATTGTGATCAATATTCGCCATTTGTTGAAATTCCTTGTTTGTGTGATTTGAACTGCTAGGAAATTGAGTCACAAGTTTAACCCTTTAAGCCCCAACGGGACTCAGAAGTCCCGCTTACACTAATTGAGTATTATGAATCCTGTATGGCTGGAATCATGCTGAAGCTTTTAAGTACCACTCCTTGCACTTCGCTGAGAGGTCGACAGATGGTACCTGCAATCGGAAACAGTTTTCTTAGGGGCTCTATGACGTAGGGAGCCTTAGACTGATCTTCAAATTTGCTAAATTAAGGGCCGAATTCAAGTGAAACACCATTGCAATCGCTTCGAGGCGTTTGCATATTGCAACCGCTACTGTAAGTCGAATTCAAGTGAATTCGTTTCACTTGAATCCAAATTTTGGAATTTGCGATTGCATTGGTGAGTTGCGATCGTCCGTGTTTCACTTGAATCCCTGCCTAATATGGTATATAAAAGGTTAAGTATTGTAAAAACACTTCTTTTCGCGAGGTTTCAGTTTTCTCGATTTTACTGTGTTCGCGAAAATTTAAGCCTCGCAAAAGATTTCAACTTATACATATATTATACAATCAACTTCCAGTTTTGTTCATTCCAAATTCTTAAGTTCTCAGCTCACAAATCGTCAATAGTCTGTGGAGTAAGCGACAAAAACAGCCGAAATATTTCACTTCCGGATACCAGTGTGAAATTTGGTACAGAGCTTAGGTACATATATAAGATCAAAAAAACGCCGGGAGACACTTGATCAGGGGTCATGAACTCCCGTGATAACGTCATCAAGATGGTCGCTTTTACAGGTAATACGTTCGTTTAATTGCTTAAAACTCCATCATAAATTAAAATATTGCAAAACTCAAATGTATCATCTGAAAGCTCTTTAAAAGAGTTATTTAGAAAGATTTAATTTTTCTTTCTGAGGTCAAGGGCCCACCTGTAATGACGTCATCAAAATGGCCGCTTTTACAGGTAAATACGTTTATTGAACTCCTCCTAAAACTCGATCATAGTTTTAAATATTTCAAAACTCAACTATATCATCTGAAAGCGCTTTAGAAGATCTATTTATAAAGATTTAATTTTTCTTTCTGAGGTCAAGGCTCACCTGTGATGACGTCATCAAAATGGCCGCTTTTACAAGTAAATACGTTCGTTTAACTGCTTAAAACTCCATCATAGATTCAAATATTGCAAAACTCAAATATATCATCTAAAAGCTCTTTAAAAGAGCTATCTAGAAAGATTTAATTTTTCTTTCTAAGGTCAAGGGCCCACCTGTGATGACGTCATTTGAGGCCATTTTGATGACGTCATTACAGGTGGGACCTTGACCTCAGAAAGAAAAATTAAATCTTTCTAAATAGCTCTTTTAAAGAGCTTTCAGATGATATATTTGAGTTTTGCAATAATTGAATCTATGATGGAGTTTTAGGGGGAGTTAAACAAACGTATTTACCTGTAAAAGCGGCCATTTTGATGACGTCATCACAGGTGGGCCCTTGACCTTAGAAAGAAAAATTAAATCTTTCTAGATAGCTCTTTTAAAGAGCTTTCAGATGATATATTTGAGTTTTGCAATATTTGAATCTATGATGGAGTTTTAGGGGGAGTTAAACAAACGTATTTACCTGTAAAAGCGGCCATTTTGATGACGTCATTACAGGTGAGAACTTGACCTCAGAAAGAAAAATTAAATCTTTCTAAATAGCTCTTTTAAAGAGCTTTCAGATGATATATTTGAGTTTTGCAATATTTGAATCTATGATGGAGTTTTAAGCAGTTAAACGAACGTATTTACCTGTAAAAGCGGCCATTTTGATGACGTCATCACGGAATGACCTTGACCTCCGATCAAGTGTCTCCCGGCGTTTTTTTGTCCTCCTATGTGAATTTAAGCCCCACATAAAATTTCAGACTGGTATCCGGAAGTGAAATATGTTTGCACTAACTCCACGGACTACAATATCTTCAGCGGAAATAAGTGTTTTTTCAGTATATTAGCGCATCTCAGTATTGTTGGCATTCGTCCAGGAATCGACTGAAAACAAAAAAAAACTAGAGTTGAGATTAACAAGCGTTGGAGAAGCTAGGTTTTCTTTTTCCTTTGGTAACAATGAAAAATAAATTGTAACTAAAAACTGGCATCAAACTCTTTATCAATCAGCACAGTTTTTGACTTCAGCCAAGTGTCAACAATACTGAAGCGCACTATACCTTGAGGGACAAAGCAGCGTTTAATATGAGTGCAAACGTTTATTTTTATTGATTTTTTTTTCAATTCAAAAGACTAGCCCAAATATCTGTTACTGTTTTTAAAGGCATCCCAGAAACAGTATTAACCATATATTTGAAAAATGTTGCTAAAATAAAAAGATCTATCTTCAATAATTGTCAAATAAAATAAATGAGGCAGCTAAAGGTTAAAAATATAATTATGTGCTTGTTAATTTTAATTTTGCTACATGCATACTTTACTTCATAAAAGATGAAATAAACTTCCCACGGCGTATTTGAGAAAATATTACACACAGGGTGGCTATATTATATACAAATAACTCATCCATTATGTCCAAAAGCATTGCTCGTACAACCATGAGGAATGTAAGAAAATAACCACAAACTCATCAAGATTTGAAATTGTGTTAACCGTTGGTAATACGATGCAGGATTTTTAAAATGGTAACAAAACAAGAAAGGCAGTTTCCTTTGAATGTGTGTGCATTAAGTCCTGGAAAGGTCGAGACCAGCGGTCGCCAGTCGCCAGTGACGAAAAAAAATTTCTTTGGCCACTACAAAATGTGATGTTGGTCACCAAACTGGCGATCTACTTCTTTTTCTGGACAAAAATACAAAGCGCCGATGAATCGCGCCGACTATGAAAAGAAAATAGCCATCAGCATCGTCAATAACGGCCAATATTAACCTGGAAAGAAAATCGGCCCATCGCCCATCTGATTTATTACAAAATACTTAAATACATAATTTCAATCCAGAAAATGTAATGAAGTGCATTTAGTTTTTGTTTTATTTGCATAATGCCTTATAATTTGGATTTCACGATGAATATTTTTATATATCAGAAAAGTTTCATGATTTTTTTTCTAAGCCTTAATATATATATATATATATATATATATATATATATATTTAACATATATGCAAGAACATAATGTAATGTTACAAAATGCAGAACAAAGTGGAGTTAGATTGCAGTCTTTAAACTTGATTCATAGTTGCCACCAACAACGCCAAAGTGGACATTAACTTTTTTGGGTTTACTGGCCACTGACCACTATCAAATTTTTGAGTCTCAAGCTTTAATTCCTGGTAATGTTCAGCGTCGTCCTGGTAGCGTCAAGCGTCGTCTGACAATTGTCATCATTGCCTCATGGATGATGTCCTTGAGTTCTTCGAATGCTTTTGGTAGCAGTGGAGGTGCATAAACAGTCATTAATGTGTCCCCAAAGCGTTCCAAAAACAGATGAACATCACGCATAATCTAATACACACGAAAAAAAGAACTCATTTCTTGCTTCGTCGTCTTTTTAAAAATACTGCACTCGTCTCACCACACAGTCAGGTTAACACAATTCTAAAACTTGATGCGTTTGTGGTCATTTTCATACATTTCTCATCGGTGTGCTTTATTTTTTTTTATTTATTTATTTATTTATTTATTTTATTTATTTTTTTTTTTGACAAAGCGTTTCAAAAAATGAATGAGTACATTGTTGAAACTACGGGTTACACAAGGCACCTTTAAGGGTAAACGTTGTAGCACCAGCGGCACCCATGAGGGGTGCCATTTGACTCCCTATGGCACCCTTGAAGGTGCCATGTAGATGAATGTGGTACCCTATGGGAGTCTTATGGTACCCCATGGTACCTTCAAGGGTGCCATAGGGAGTCAAGTGGCACCCCTCAAGGGGTGCCGCTGGGTCTACAACGTTTCACCCTTAAAGGTGCTCTGTGTAACCTGTAGTTTTAACAGTGTAATTTGTAGTTAACCTGTAATTTATCTCAGTAGCGTAGCAAGTAATTCAAAAGAGGAGAGGGCCTGAAATTTTTTGAAACTGAAGGTCGAAAAACGCAATTTTAGACTCTTGCATGTGTGTTCATACATATAAATATAACTTCACTGTTATATGACCTTCCTACCCCCCCCCTCCCCTATTGGCTATGCCTCAGACTCAATGAAAGTTAAAGTACTGGAAATATTTTCATAAAAGTTGTTTTGTAGAAAAAATAAGTTTTCGAAAATTGCTCAATATGTAAACCAGTTCGTGAAATAGTTATTTCAAAACTTACTAATTTTTAAGGAACTCGAAACAGAACTAACCATATAATTACATCACCCAACTTTATTCCAAAAAACAATTGTATTAGAAACAACGCTGTGTTATGGTTGTTTCCGACTTCATTCTTTCAACATATCCTCGTATTTTGTGTGATAAATACTCCTTACAATTGTGTGTATATATACTATATATGTGTATTATAAACAATAAATGTCAACTAAGAGTTGTGTTTTCAAGTGGGAGTAGAAACAAAACACTTACAGTGCAGTTTTAATATTGGTGTTTGTATATCAAGTACTTTTTGATTTTTTCATATAATTAAATCAACTGAAAAGAGGATTTATTTTGCGCTTCATACAGTTCTCAAATTGCTTAGTTTTTCTCACTCTAATAAAAAGACTTGTGAATTGAATAAATATCTTTATGATTGAAAAGTAAAGTAAGATTTTTCAACATTTTATCGCACAAAATTTCTAGATTACTGCAGAAATCTGCAAATAATAACATAAATCTGCGGTAATATGCAAGTTTTGAGCAATAAAACATCGAAAAATCTCATTTTACCAAAGACTTCTTTTAAAAACTTTGAGACTTCATTTCGCTGCTTATTATGTCAGTACTACACACTTTATTCAATTGTATATTAACCTGACCACCGTTGGAACTAGAGATGCACCGAAAAGCAAATTGGCCGATTACCGATTACTCATTAATCGGCTGTTGAAAATCGGCCGAATCGGCTCATCCTTATCATTAATCGGCTCAGCCGATTAATGATAAGGATGATTGTTTTCGATACTAATAATTTTGCATTCACTGTTTTTCTCTCTTATACAATTCCGAGTTTAGAGATAGTAAGTAGATTTTTTTTTTTTTTTTTTTCTATTTTCCTAATTTTCTCAAAATAATTTCAATATTTTATCAAATTTCTTTGAAAAAATTTTCATATTATTGTCAATAGATTACACACATTGTTAATTCTGTTAATTGGACATAAAAATTAAAAAAAAAAGGGGGGGGATGGGAGATTTTGTGGTGAAAACTCTAATTTAGGAGTACTTTAAATTGAAATTTAAAGTAATCAAAATTATACTTCAAAGAATAATATTTAAAAAGTATTTCTTCCACCGATTAATCGGCCCAATTTTGCCGATTATTAATAATCGGTAAAGTGGCCGATTATGGCCGATTAATCGGTGCATCCCTAGTTGGAACAAAAAGATACATTTAGAGAAGAAAAAAAAAATATGTGTATATACCGTTAAAGTATAAAATCGGTTATTTTATAGAATACCTAGTTATTCGTGAGAAATAACTGATCGTATTTCCGTTAAAGTGTAAAACTATCTTGCAATTCATGGTTTAACTAGTTATTTCATTGAATAACGATCTGCAGCCCGTAAAAGTATAAAATAATCTATATCATCTATCTCGCTTTTTAGTATAAGGTACTGGTACATTTACGTTTCGTTTAACAATATGGAAAGTAGTGGGGAAAAAACGTTAATTTCGAATTAAAAAATGTTCTTTGCAATTCCAAGTGTCGTATTACATGCAGGGCCCGATTTAAAAATTTTGGAGCTGTAAGTTCAATCCATCTGAGGGATCCCCTTGAACAGCACAATAGTACATCTTTTTTTACCATTGCATAGTAGGGTGGGCCAAAAATGATTTTTTTTTTCGATGAAGGGGAATGCGGATAAGAGGCCATTAGGGAAACAAAGTGCACGTAAAAAATTTGATATTTTTTGGTCAATTTATTGATTTGCCGCAAGTACGTTGAAGTTTAGGAAAAGTGCAGGTTTTTTTTCGAGATTTTTAGTAAATTATTCAAAAAAAAATTTTTCTATTTCCGATAACAGGTTGGGCTTAAAAGATACTTTTGGGGGAATAGAAATTCCATAAAAAATTTGATATCTGTGATATAATTCCTTCCTTTTCGAAAAATTTTTCGAAAAATTTGGCGCGATTTCCAGTTTTTTTCTACGTTTTAAATTCAATTTCTTCAAAACATTAAAATGCTGTTTTTGCCGCACTTATCTGAAATAACTACATTGTTTGTCATATGTGATGCATTTTTAGATGTTCGGGGTTGAAAATTTTTTGAAAATAATTTCTTAAAAACCTCAAAAAACAGCATTTTTTCCAAACTTTGACCCGATTGCGGCCAACCAAGAAATTGACCTAAAAATTTCAAATTTTTTATGTGCACCCCCCAATGTCACCTTTTTCGTACTCCCCCATCATCGAAATTTAAAAAAAAGTCATTTTCGGCCCACCCTACCTTACAAGTAAGCAAAAGGCGTTAACTAACGGCTAAAATCTGTTCCACCAAAATCAAAATACAACCTACCTCAACTAATTTGTTGAAACTATATTACTAACATCAAATAATACATTTAAGGACAATAACTTCAATAAATTCTAGAAATACATTATTTTACACTTAGAGCCCTGCTCTACATCAGCGGAAAACGCGACCGAAACTGAAGGCAGAAATTGAAAATCCGGGTACTTAGGGCCCTGCTCCACATTAACGTAAAGCAGAAAAATAAAGCAGAAGCCTTAGAGAAAACTCCTGATAAAATAAAATGTGGATTTTCATTTCATTCTATTATGTTACTATTATCTTTCTATTTATTTTTATCGTCTAAGATTTGTTGTAACATTGCATGTAAAATGCAAGCCTTTTTTTCCTTTTTTTCAAGTGAAGTTCCTTCAAGAAAGAAAATAACACTTGAAAGAATCAAAACAATTGAATGCATTTATTTGTTTTTGTAAATATATAAAATATATGTATAATTCAATCAGCATTACCAACATACCTTCATATTTTACGTGTGTATATTTGTTATATAACTTTTTACATGCTTTCTGCATGATATCACCATTATTTTTTAAGTTTTGAAGTGGTTTTTAAAAGTACTATTTATTGAGCATTTTCGCATAGAATCATTTTTATTCCTCAATTGGTTGTAAAATAAAGATGTGTGTACTTTTTACTGTGAAGCGTCAAATGATATGTTTGATTGTGATGTTCAATAAATCATTGAAATAAAATGAATTTCTTTTTTTGTCTAATTAAAGCTGAAATAATCACTTTCAAGTAAATTAGATCAACAACGTAAAAATGAACCAAATTATAGAATAGCAATAACAGAAACACAGTTTAAGTAATTTAACAATAGTACAAAACAATTTTTATCATTTAACCCATTAATGCCTGACATTTTTTTTTTTCAACGATACTTTGTATACGGGTTACAAATAGTGTTTAATGGACTGGAAAAATAGTTAAAAAATTATCATGTAAAAATTAAATTTTTTATTTAAGAAAGAAAAATCGTCCCTAAAAAGGGACGCTAGGCACCAGAGGGTACATACTTTTTTACCAAAATTATTTTTCTGCCTACGATGTTATATTGAAAATGATAATTTATAAGAAGAAATAAAAGCAGCAATTAACATAAACTGGGAAGTAGATTCAGAGAACAAGGAAATATTGGTGTTGTTGAGTATGAAAGTCAGCAAAGCATTTGTTCTGCAAACCCACGTATTGCATTTGCTGCATTCCGATAAGCTCTTTTACTTCAAAGGGCGCATCTTACCTGAGTCTTATTTAAAGCAATATAACAACTAGCCCCATAATACCTAACTTGAGCTCAATGCGTACAGCAGCTTCTAAAATAAAAATGAAGAGCGGCTACCACCATTTTTTAGAGTGAATCAAAAACCGGTAGTTCCCGATATTTGATGCATGGGATCTTTTTCCTTATGCAACGATTGTACTGAGCAACCATATATATTTGGTTCATCAATTTCAATTACTTTCTTTTCGCTGTTGGACAATCGCTTAGCCTTTACAATAGGATGAACTCCATGAAGATTCGATGCAATAGTTATGACATTGCTATTATTCCACCGAACCAACGTAATATTATTTTACCTGTCATCGACATTTATTCAAAACTTCCTCTCTTTTCTTTTTTGAACAACGTAACTTTAGTTCATGAGCATTTTTTAATCCGATTCTTGCACAAAACCTTTCTGAGACAAATAATCACGTAGGAACGCAAGAGAAGTAAATAAATTGTCACAGTAGAGATCAAAATTGGCATTCTCAGGGAATTCTGAAATTAAATCTGCAACCCCCCCCCCCTTTTCCAAACAACAGACACATATGCAATCCTTGAATTCTTCATCAAGGTGAAATGCTAAGCTTCTGAAACAGCTTAGGGCTTCTTCAACAGTCAGACTAAACAATAATAGACACCTAAATACATAATGGAAAAGTAATTAAATACAACGAATAATTAGTGTTTTAAAGAACTACATTTTTGAAATAGCTTTCTTTCAAAATTTACCTTGAGTATTTTTTGTAATTAAAAAAAAGAGAAAATATTTAAGAACGTTGTATAATTAAGTTTATATATTAATTAATTTAATTTAATTAGATTTTTAAAATAAAATAAGTTTTAAAAATGACAATTATTATCTGTTTTTCAGTCTAAAAACATTTACTAACTTCTTTTGATATAAATTATAGATTCTAAGCAAGAAACCAGCAACGGTTAAACAATGCAGCCTTTGGTGCCTAGCGTCCCTTTTTAGGGACGTTCTTAAATTGCTATAAAATCCTAAAAAAATTTAAAATTTACAAAATTGCAAAAAAAGGTAAACTAAAACATCGATCAAAGTAGCACATATATCAAACACAGATAGATTTACTTGTTAATAACTTTAAAAACTTAGCTTTTTGTTCTTGAGATTGTGAACTATGTAATTTTTGATTAAGATCATAATCAAATGGCTACAGATCACAGTTTACAGCGGTTATGTGATGAAATCTGTTACTACAGAATTGAAGCAATACCAAAGTAATAATTGAACACAATTATTTGGTTGAAATGTTCATTTTTGGAAAATTCAGACTCACTTTTTGGACCGTCCCTAAAAAGGGACGCTAGGCATTAATGGGTTAATATTAAGTTCAGTCCAGAACTAAAGGAGCCTACTTTCCCTTATACCAGGGGTGGCCAACCTTTTTAGGGAGAGTGCCACTAACTGGAGAGAAAACGCTCAGCGTGCCACATTATATTTTTCTAACAAACTTGCATCTTTTTAAAAAGTTAAAAATAGATTTTTTTTTTTTTTTGCTGACTTTTTTCTCTGTAATTGTTTGACTCTGCAATTCTTCTCCTAATAAAATATTTTTTCTCGTACATCTGAGTAATTGAAATTAAAATGGTAATAAAGGAAAAACAAGTCCGAACTTAAGAGTTATCGTTGATGAACACTTTTATAGGTTCTGTCAGTTAGGCTTAAAACAGAAACAAATAACATGAAACATTCTATTCTAAAAATTAAACAGTCTGTACTTAATGTGGTTTTTGAGTATCTTTTTTTACCAAGTCTTTAATTTTAGGATTAATTCTTGAGAATCCTAAGAAGTTTAAGTGTTTTAAGTGCTGTCAATTAACGTTCAACGGTATTTAGATTTTTATGCATTTTTAGCAAAAAATATTTGCTTAGAAAAGTATTTTGAACAAAATCTACAACAGCACCAGACGGCTAAAGTGTGTAAATGTGAAAAAAAATTCTGTTGGTACAAATTTCCAAATTTCTATATTCCGTGGATGACTTTCAGTTGAAGTAAGCTCTTATAGTTGATTACCAATGCAAAAGATCAGTAATTCCGATGTGGATTTCAGGAGGGTAACAAGTAGTGTGTTGCAGAGAAATAGAAAAAGAATTTGAAAAGATCAGCATTTCTTTTATCATCTTGAAAATCATCAAACCTAACACTGAATGAATACTTAAAATACGTGTAAAATTTTCTCCATATGTCATTGGAAAATTATTAAATATGAGTTGCTACTTTCAGTATTAATATTTTAAATGTTTTATTCTTTTTCTCCGAATTATAGAAAAAGAAACTGAAGTTTTATTATAAAAAAATGCAGATGGCCTATACTGGTTTAAGAAACTTTTTTCTGTACAATCTTAAATTTAAATTACTTAAACGCCAGATAATAAGAGATGAAATAGTTAAATTCAATTGCTATTCTTCATTCCTAAGTAGCAAGTCCTCATTGCTTTCCTTCCAGATATTTGAAAAAACACACTCCCTAAAATTCTAAAATCCTATGACCATTTTTCCTGTGGATAGCTATAACCCCCCCCCCCCCCCCCCCATTTCAATGAAGGAGTAACTTGCCATAATCTCCTCTTTCTCCTACGAAAATTTTACGACACTTTTGAAGTTTTTTCCCAAAATAATTTTCAAGTAATGTAACAAAAACAATTTAAGGGTCTTTATTTGTGCAACCATACAGAATTTTGTCCAATTTGGTTTCCTAATTTCTGCTCCAGAGGTAACTTTTTTTTTTTAATTTCATCACCTGTAGCTGAAACTATTGCAGATCAAGAATCCATTCTGCAGCATTGAGAGTTTCATTAGTGTTAAGCACAAATATGCTTTACAAAGCCTTAGTTGTAGTGTCACAGCTGACAGCTTTCGTTGGTTGTCCGAGCAAACGCTAAGTACTTTGCAATATTGTAGTTCAGACAGTTTAAGCCAGCCTCTTGAAATTTAATCGTCATAATATCATTATATTTATCAGTGTGAAGGTTTTATTTTATATCAATATTTTTGCGATCGAAATGTGTTCCTCAGTTTTAGAATTTTTTCAAAAATTCTTCGCGTGCCACTGTTACTGCTCTGCCGTGCCACATTGTGGCCCGCGTGCCGCGGGTTGGCCACCCCTACCTTATACCAACATCGACATTCTAACATCTGTTCAATAGTCTCCGAATTATTTAAAATAATAATATTAAATTTGAAAAAATTGGTATGCAGGGCACATATAGCAAGAAAAGAATTCCTACCAACTTCTAAAATTTTATTTTACAAACTCTCCAAATACAAAGCTGTAAAAGAACTCAAAATGTGCGAAAAAAGTAAGAAGTGATTACTTTTAAAGGACTGTAACTTCTCTCATTATAGTAGAATAAAAATTTTAAAACCATTGTAAAGTATTACCAAGTTAAAGTAACCTTCTATTGATATATTACCTGATTTCTTTACGATAGATTTAAGTTTTAAGGTTATTGACCGTGACTTTTGACCTTGACAAAACACGCCCCCTTAGAAATTTTTGGGAAAAAAAAAAATATTTTTTAGCTCTAACCCTATTTTTTTACTACACCAAAATCTATGCTAGGACCGTAATGGCAAGGTTCTGCAGAACCTTGCCATTACGGTTCACATGGACATTTATTTTGGGAAGGGTCAAGCCAATTATTAAGGCAAATTTAGAAATTGATAATTCAAAATGTTAAAGTTTTTATTGAGAGAAGATGGTTTTCAATTTATTTCGGAGGGGAGAGAGGTGGTCCACATCCACTCCCTTGGCAACTGCGGATTTAGCTTTTGGTTTTGTGGGAGGTCATTATCAAAAAGGGGGGTGCAATTTTAGGGCTCAAATGGGGGTTGGGAAAATTTATCGAAAAAAGTCCCCGAAATGCAATTTGAGGCGGCCACCCCTATGATCCCTCCTCCCTCCCCTCCGGATTCTACAAGTGCCCCCCCCCCCCCCCCCCCCCCGGAGCAAAATGGCTGAAATAAACACTGATTCTGATAGTCATACATAAGACTGCTGAAGTAATAAGTACCACAATAAAATCTAAAGCACATACGTACAAGACTTTAGTTGTAGTTGTATTTTAAAGCAATAGATGGCAGCATAAGCAAAACTGCAAACCAATGAATACTTAAAATGAATTACTTACACTGTTAAAAAAAACCTGAATTTTCAGGAAGATTTTTACGGATTTTAACAGTAAATTTCCGTTTTCGTTTCAAAACAGAACTTTTCCTTGAAAAAACGGAACTATTCCGTGAATTACCAAGTTGGAGAAACAAAAAACGGAATTTACCCGGTTTTGTGGTTGAAATATAACCGCACGAGAGAGTTAGATACAGTCTAAAGAGACTTGGGGCGTGCGCAGAAACGACGGCAGCACAAATGATTCATAACTGAATCAAAGTGCGCAGCAAAAGTAACGTAAAGTCATCGAGAATTAATGTGCATGTTTACGCTTCTGTGAAAGCTGTATTATTCGCATTAGCATGGAAAAGAGGACATCTGTGTCTCGTCGTTTGTCATCACAGTCGAATGTTATTTAATCGTGTTCCTCAGGACGTTATTATGTGTGCGCCATTTTGTTTCAATTTGAAAATGCTTCGTCGAAGAGCGTTGACTATTGATAGCATTCGAAGAAGAATTGTTCCAGGATTCTGCGTAGTTAATCAAATTGACTGGAAAAATAATTTGGATCTTTTCATGTGATTATTCGGTATCCAGCATTTCCTCTCAACATTTTTAAGAAGACTTCGTTTATCGCAATGGATAAATTCAAAATAGGCAACAAAAGGGCGTGTTAGTGCATTTTAAAATCTACTCGCTCTATTGTTGCCGTTTTTGAGCAACAAAAAAAAAGAAAATTTTTATTTAAGAGGTAAGAATTTTTATTTTTGTTTCTGCTATTTTTATTTTAATCTGAGTCCAGACTTAACAGTTAGTTATTTCATGATGTAAACCAATTGTACATTTTAGTAGTTGCATGTATGAACTTACTGGTGCTGAGGGTTAGTAAAATTTAGGGAAATGATTTTTGTAATTTTATATCAAGATTTAAAAGCTTAGTTTCAAAACTTAGCTTTTTTACTTTATGACTTTACTTCGTTAATGTGACGAAATTAATGTTGTCAAAACTACGAAAATGATTGTCAATTTGACAATACTAGGATAAAGAAATATTTCGCTACATTTGACGAAATTCATCCCCAAAAAATTACGAAATGTTCGCTCGGGGTATATTCTTGGAAGTGATTTCATCAAAAACAAAGAAAGTTCGTTAATTTTGAGAGTGCATTTCTGAAAGTGTTGATCACTATGAACACCATAACGTAAATATATATGAAAATAGAGGAAATCAGTAACAATACAGGATTTTTTTTTTAAGGAACCACGAATGTTTCAAATTCAGAAAGGAAAAAAAGAACTTTCGGAAGAACTTAATTTTTATTCAAACATAAGAGAAAATATTTTTAAAAGAATGCACCTTGTTAATACTTTTTAATTTTTTGAAGTTATGCGCTCAGAAATACTATGCATTGATCATTCCATCTTCAAAATATTTGAGTATTTTATGCGAGATTGATGTAATCTTTTTAAAAAAATCATGTTATTTTAATGAACTAAAATTTTTAATGAAAAAAAAAAAGCCAATTCTTGTATTGCTTTAGTATTTTTTTTAAAGGCAAGATGTTTAAAAGTTTGAAGTATATGAGCGGATATTTTCAAACTTTTTCTAAAAAACAAAATTCGTAAGAGTTTTAAGTTTACATTTTTGCTCATCATTTTGTCTTATATATATATAATTTTCCGGTGAGCTAGTTTACGCTCCTTTTTTAATTGCTCTATTTTTCTGTTTCTCATTTTCCCATATTTTAATCACCCACATTTTTACATTATAGGCTTATACCTATACGCTTATACTTATATATGCAAGATGGAAAATTATTGAAATTTTGCAAAATAAACAAGCGCTTTTATAGCAGCTTAATATTAATAGCAAATAATATATGAAAGTTTAATAAATTAGTCCTTTAAGTGGCGCAAAATGTGTAGATTGGAAAAAACAACAAATGAACAAATTGAAATTTTAAGAAACTTTGAGAAACATTTGAAAATTTACGAAACAATATAAACATATAAAAAGAACAAACGAAAAAGATAAGGCAGCACATTACCCATGTTTGTTCTTTTTATATGTTTATATTGTTTCGCAAATTTTCAAATGTTTCTTAAAATTTCAATTTGTGCATTTGTTGTTCTACACAATCTACGCATTTTGCGACACTTAAAGGACTAATTCATTGAACTTCCATAGATAATTTGCTATTGATATTAAGCTGCTATAAAAGCGCTTGTTAATTTGCAAAATTTAAATAATTTTCCATCTTGCATGTATACATATAAGTCAAAGCGTATAGGTATAAGCCTATAACGTATAAGCGGGGATAATAAGAACCGAAAAAATGGAGAACGGAGAATTACGAAACGAAAAAAATGCCTAACGGAAAAATGACGAACGCTCTGTTCGTCATTTTTCCGTAAAATCACGGAAATATAATTAACGAAACGGAAACACTCCGGCAACTCAGCTGCCGTATGTTTTTTCATTATTTTCAGGAAATTTTTTTAACAGTGTACTACTTTTTAGTTTAGCTACATTTCAGAATTTTTACGGATTCCGCTCCGGCTCCCTTCCAAAAGAAAATAGTACGGGTCTGTGAGGTAGAAGGGTCATTCCATGTGAAATCAACACACTGATTCAGACTTGATGTCTCAGATTTTCATGATTTTTGGTATGCAGCATTATATCATAGACATATGAAAAAATACCAAATTTCAGTTACATAGCCCAATTATTTTTGAAGTTATAAATTTTTTAAATTTTAAATTTCTTTGAAAAAACACCATACTTTAACACATTAAAATGCCTATAGGCTCGCAACCAGTGGTGATATTAACCTGGGACTGGTCTCATTTTAAAGCTGTTGAATAGGGCTTTATTATGATATGCTACAACATAGGGGTTAAATTTTTAAAAAAATTTAAATTTTAAAATTAAATTTTAAATTTTAAATTTTTCAAAAAGTGGCAATTTTAAAAATTCCAAAAAATTACCAAAAATTGTTTGTGATGTCTTAATACATATTGCAAAATTCTATGATGGGATCTCAATGGGATCAGGAGATACAGGGCTTCAGAAATACACGTTTTGTGAAAAATACCAGAATTAGTATCAACAGAGGAAATTTTGTACAGTTTATTGAATGAAACAAACAACACATATCAATAAAACAAGCAGTGGCTATTACTTTTAATTTTTTAAATAGAGGAATATCACATAGACACTTACCATTCTCAGCCTTATTTTATGAGTTAATTATTAACAAATTAATTTATGAAGACTTCAATTGTTGGAAGATACCCACACATTTGTTTAGTTCACTGTCTGGTAAACTGTATGTTCGGCCAGTCTGAGTGGTGGGGTTCACTTTGCACATTACATCTGAAAATGGGATCCACAGTGTGTCAGGTGGTGTGGGATATATAAATGAGGATGACGGACCTGAAGGATGGAGGAATGTAACTTGCACTTGACTGCTGTCTTCATCTTTATCCAGAACATAACTCAACCACCAAGTCTCATTATAGATAGATGTTATATACCCACTAATGTCTGAAAATGATGTCTGCTGAACGTCCTTCAAAACAGGAAATATGCTTGAAACATCTGCAGAAGAAAATAACTTTGCATTTACTTTGGTTCCACATCTGAGAGGTATAAAGGCATGAAATTTTTGGGTTCCTGATATAGTTAGAGCTGTATCGTACCGGTTAGCCAGTTGTTCTTCAGTTTTAATGTATTCTTCAATGGTCACAAATACAAAGTCGATGTTAGCTATGTTCTTATGTGACCATTCAAATAATTGCCTTGCATTCGTGATTTGATCCTGATACGGTCTTTGTAGGCTTGCTCTGGCGGCTAGTCTTTTTACTGTGGCCCCGAGCCCATCGCATGGACCTTTGCCATGTGCTGTAGCTGAAAAGTGCCATTCAGCCTCAGCTCCAAAATCTTGCTTGTAATTACACAAGTTAATAAAATTTTTTTTATTTTTGTATTGGGCTGCAGAGCCATCAGAGAAATAAAAGAATTTTTTGACAGGTCTTTGAAATTTGCACTTCAAGTATTCCATCAATTTTTTCTGGAACAGGTAGACAGCTGTAGTGTTGTGGTTGAGGCAGTCTGATATTATTACGAAATTTAAATGCTCAACTTCCTTCTCTTTAAAATATACCACAAAAGGGTGAATGGTTGCCTGAGTATTCGACCAATGATATGATTGTGCCTCGTCTTGTATAATAATAGAATAATTCTCAGAAAAGTCACAAATAACAGCTACTTCACATTCCAGAAGATTTTCCTTTGTGTGTCTCAAAAATGCACTTTGTTCTTTTGCTATAAAGTGATGACGAAGTAAGATAGGAAGTTTATTACAAAATACATCAATAAATTCACTAACCGGTTTTTGGATAATTTCTAAGTTACATCGATCCACAGAGATCCACTGTCTGTATGTGATAGTCTCAATTGCATTGTCTTCATATGCTTTTTCCAAAAGTTCTCTAATCCCTCTGGTACCCGGACATGACACACAAGTTGAAAAGAAGCAGTCAGTTGATGGTGGGGGGCTGCAAACCATCATTTGCAGGCAGTCCTTGTATGTTTTTATTTTTCCATCTGTCATTGAGCTCATTCTTCCATTTTCAAACATAAGCTTCACATTCTGATGAGTAGTGCACACACAGACTGAGTGTGTTCCACTCTGGCCTGCTAGCACACAATTTTTGGGTTTCAGCTCTGCAAATTTAGAAAATCCTACTTTTACAGCTGGGAATTTTTCTTTGAAAACTTCATAGGCTTCTTTTAAATTATTAAGCATCAACCTTTTTGCAACATGTTCTTTAATACCTGTGCTGTGGTCTTTCACTGATATAAAGTCCTTAATCCCCGGCATTGCTCGGCTTATTTCGTCACTTGTATAAAATCCTTTCACAATATCAACGGTATGCTTTGATAAACTTTTTCCTGGTTTCATATCAGGACCAGACAAGGCGCCCTTTTCTTTCAACAATGTCTTGGCTTGTCGAACTAAATAGTTAGGGGCTGAAAATTCCCGCATTACTTTCCTCACACTCCAGCTGTCAGGCATAAGAGTCAGCAGTTGAAGCTTCTTCTTCCTACTAGTGAAGCTGTTGTACAGTTTTTTCACATGTGTAAAGAACTCGTCTTGTGAATCATCATTCTCTTCATCGCTCGATGCATTCACTAGCAGTTTTCTCTTGACAGCCACATTGATTCGGTTGGCCTTTTCAGTAGAGTAAATTTTTGATTGCATCCTCTTTTTGTCTACAGGCGACTCTCCCATCTCTAAAAGAGAGCTGTTAAGGGAACTCAGAGCTTCAGATTCATTTGAAAATGGTATATCTATAGGTGATTCTTCAATTTCAGTATCAGACTGACTTTCTTCAGGTACCTTGCTAGTTCCAGGGGAAGTTTCCCCATCTTTTTCATTTTTCAACTTTGTCAGCTGCTTCCTACAACTATCACAGACCACGGATAACTCGGATGTTCCTGGAATCAAGTCACACATCCATGAAGTAACACGTCTCAGTCTTTTTCTTGCATGGGAGTGATTTGGCTTATTAAAAGGGTTAAAGCAATCTATTTTTACTATCTTGTTAGTGGTATCCATCATGAAAGTGATAAATAGGGAGAAATCAGCAAGGAAACGTGCAGGGGCCAAGAAATAAGTTATCTTCTTGATACAACATCACATGAAACATCAAATGAACTTCCTACAAGCAACTGTGATGCTAAACTAGCTGTAAATGAGTGATCTTGTCTGCTTGACCAATCAGCTTATACTTGTGAAAAGGGGAATCCCCCCACGGAGGGAAATCTCCCTTTTCTTACAGTTAAAGGGAATTTCCCTTACTTGTATTCCAATCAGCTTTCACCTAGTTAAAGGGGTTTCCCCCAAGGGAAATTCCCTTTTTATCTGAGTAAAAGGGGGTTTCCCTCTACATGTAGGCAAATGAGAGGTTTGCAAACATGGTAAAATGAAGTAATCACTGCATTTATTAATATAATAGGATCCTGCACATTGCATAGGAAAATTAGTTCAAAAACAATAAAATTTTACTAATATGGTATATTATTGACAAAACATGTGTATCTCTGAAGCCCTGTATCTCCTGATCCCATTGAGATCCCATCATAGAATTTTGCAATATGTATCAAGACATCACAAACAATTTTTGGTAATTTTTTGGAATTTTTAAAATTGCCACTTTTTGAAAAATTTAAAATTTAATTTTAAAATTTAAATTTTTTTAAAAATTTAACCCCTATGTTGTAGCATATCATAATAAAGCCCTATTAAACAGCTTTAAAATGAGACCAGTCCCAGGTTAATATCACCACTGGTTGCGAGCCTATAGGCATTTTAATGTGGTTAAGTATCGTGTTTTTTCAAAGAAATTTAAAATTTAAAAAATTTATAACTTAAAAAATAATTGTGCTATGTAACTGAAATTTGGTATTTTTTCATATGTCTATGATATAATGCTGCATACCAAAAATCATGAAAATCTGAGACATCAATTCTGAAACTCTTCCAAAATTGTGTTGATTTGACATGGAATGACCCAGAACAGTTTTGCTGCTCTCGCTCTTGTAAAAACAAAAAACAAAAAAAATGTTCTCAGGCCCGTCATTTCGAATTTTTTCAGGGGGAGGGGAAGCAAGGTTATTTATTTATTCCAAAAGCACCTTTTGGCTTTTGGAAAAAAATGTATACGTTTTTTTTTTTTTTTTTTTTTCATGTTAGATCACAGAAATAAAACTTATGAATAAAACAATTCAAAGATGCGAAAAATCTTAGAATTCGCATTAAAATATGAATAAATAAAACGAAAATTCTCCAAATTTAATGAAAAAAGTTTATAAATTAAAAATGCATCAAAATACAGCAATAAAAAAATACATATAAAAAATAAAAAGAACACTATAAAAAAGTATTTTTAGCTAAGCTGCAGCTCTGCATGATTCCACCGGCGCGTATGATACAGAAAAAATAAATAAATAAAAATTGAAGGGAAAGTACTAATTGAATTAAAGCCGCAGTCAAAATGCGATAATAAAAAATAGTACGTAGATTCCAAAGTCAACTGTACAAAAAGCTACGAAAAACTTACAAAACCTTTATTATTAGGGCTTTAACGAAGTTGAAGCAACCATTTTGACCCTGAAAATTTCAACACTTACTTATCGCAGAGAAAGCAGTTTACTTACGTAAAAAAAACAATCATCAGTTTTTTGTTAAAAGATTGGACATAAATGTGACTATAAATTCAAACATGCACAAAAAACTCTTGAAAGATATTTAAAACCGAAACACCTCCCCCCCCCTGAAATGACCATGTTGTATAAATGCATGAATGAACGAATAATACTGTGCGGCAGTGGCGGCGAGTCGGGGGGGGGGTGAGAGGGGGGCGACTGGACTGCTTAACCCTACATTGCATAGCAAATATAACCATCTATTCTCAAATTATTATTCTTTTTTTAATGTTTTCTTATTGCACTAAAAATCATATATATTTCTTTCAATGAACAAAAAACCATGCAGTGTAGGGTTAAGTTGTTTCTCTTTTGACTGATAACTGCTTCCTCGTCTAAACTCTTAACAATCGGCTTCGCATAAATTTTCCATTTTGATATTCCCCGCTGGCTTTTTATTTTTATTATTCCTTTTTTCAAGTGCTCAACGTCCTCTCGTGTATTTATCGGCCCCTCTAAGAGTGGACAGCTCTGAAAACATTAACTTAGAAAGAGAAGGAATTCATCATCCTGCATCTGGATATTTCAGGATTTCCTCACATGATTACGGGATTTCCCCGTTTTCATGTGAGATTAGTTTATCTGTGTATACATTTCGAAAACGAAAAGCTGATAAATGAAGATATCGTTTGAACGATATCTCGTGTGGATTGGAATTTGCACTCAAAGGTTGCTGGTGAACAACAATATTTATATCGTACGTTGCTTTGAAAATTGCACCAACCCAAAAGTTATTCAAAGATAACATTATGGCAACAAAAATAACTTTTTTTTTATTCTATTTTTAAATTGTCTATTCTTACTAATTTTGGGTCTAGAAAAACGAATATGTAAATGATTATTCTTTATTAGCTCTTGTTTTCAAGATACCCAAATGTCCACTGGAGGAAGATTCATTATAACCACCCATCGATTTTAAGGTAAATTTAAAAAGAAAATCTGTATATCTTGTGCAGCACATGTAATTAAGTAAGTCTTGATTCACACACACGATGTTTTTTTTTTTTTTTTTTTTTTTTCAGAAACCAGCGGCTATTTTTATCCTATTGCTGTAAACACTTCATTTTCGATTGACCGCCCCATCACTTTTTTCACTATCAAGAGTTTAAGATTTTAGCTTCGAAAAACTTCCAGAAAGATCAACCAAAATCTAAATTTACCACAGATGGCTCAAAATTACGATTTTAAGGTTATTTCGATTTTCCCCCGAATACACCATATTTCCCCGATCTGCAGTGACAGCCCAGTGGTTGGGTAGTTGAATTCGGAAGTAATTGGTGGAAAGCTGGAATTTTTTTTTTATCTTCCTTATGGGGCTGTAATAAATATCCTAAGTTTTCCGCCTCTTACTAAGTGAGCTTTCGCCACAGCGTCCAAAATAGTGCCAAAAAACACCTGTTTTTTCATTAATTCCACAATATCTCGAAAAGTACTCGTAAAATAGCCATACATTTTTTTTCCAAGTAAATTTGTAGAACATGAAATTTTGAACAAAATGAATACCTACAATATATACTTTTGTTAAATGTTACGCTCACCAGTGGCGTATCCAGGGGTGGTGCCAAGGGACCAATGCACCCCCCCCCCCCCCCAAGATTTTGTAAGACTATAAAAAATGGTGGCACCGAATTTTGAAAAAACATGTAACCTTCATTTTTCATATGCTTTAGGTTTTTTCAATGAAATATAATTTATGGACACTGAAATATTGTCATATTATTTTCTGTTTTCGACAATAAGAAGCAAAACTAATTGTTATTCTGTAATTGTGAAAATGTAAGAGGAAAATGAGCGATGTACCCGCGCCTCATTGTTCTTGCATGATATTCATTTTTGTGGGGAAAAAAAAAAACAATGTTTGAGCAACGTTCAATAGAAAAAATTAAATCGAAATACTGCGTTTTTAAAGTTTCACCACATTTCTTGATTTTTTTCCTTTCTCATCACAGTGTCAATGTTCGATGTGCGTGCACCCTCCCCCCCCCCCAAAAAAATCAATTCCTGGATACGCCACTGACGCTCACAGCTTAGTTTCAAAGTTCGGCATAAAATCGCCTGTCACGCGTTTCAACCCTTATTTCCCGCTCCCACAGTACCTTTCCCACTCCCACTGTCCCTCCCCGAACCCCCCGGGAATAGAAGACCGTAAAACTAAAAGCGCAGTGGCGGCGCCAGCTATGGGGCAGGGGGGGCAATTGCCCCCCCCCCCCCCGTCGGAAACGTCTTGCCCCCCCATCGGGGAAATTTTCTAACTTCGTCGGGAAAATCCGACGATCAAATTTTTCCGACAGAAATCTGAGTGCCGAAAATCTTTCCGATCCCGACGGATCAGTAAACTTTTTGCAATAAAATAATTCAATCAAAAAAACTATTTTTTTTTCTAAATTATTCTCATTATTTAACGTATTACGCGTTTCCAGACCAATTTTGAACACGAGAACCTTCGGGAGACAGGATGCATCGGCTAGATGTCGTATATCTTTTGAACGAACGTAAGTTCTGCTGGAGAAGGTTATTTTTGTTCAGGTTGAAAAGGACAAATCTTCCTCTTTTTTTCTTACCAGCTGTCCCCACCCGCAAATCGCCTGCAGCATCAGGGTTGCAGCAGCATGGGAAACGGACATTCATTTTCACTTTCTGAGAATTTGATAATCATCAACAATAAATAGTTTCGTTGCCTCAACCTCATTTCTTAAAATCAGCCGCTAGACACGTGTTTCTCTCCATGGCTTTTGCCCCCCCTCTGAGCAGATACTTGAGACCCTTTTTTCTTCTCGTAAACCAGTGCCGCGTGTGGGCTCCCGAGCGTCGCTCCACAGTTCAAATTCGCCCTTCGCAAAACTTTTCATTCACGGAGTTAGGGTCACCCGGGGCAATTCCTGGTCAGCAAGTTTCTGGGGTAATTCTTGGTCACAGTCCTTTTTATGTCTTAATAATCCTTCAGCAAAATGAAAAAAATCACAGAGGTACTCTGAACTATCTTCATTGCAATTCATTACTTAATTATGAGTTGACTGTGTATTTAGTTTGAAAAAAAAATCTTTTTAAAATCGCTTGTTAAATTTCGTAAAACAAGATTGGCCTTAGTTTTGATACATTTGTACAAAGATCGTGATCAAACTCAAACTTCTAAATATTGTAACGAGTTCGTTGCACCTTCAACTTTCTTCAAATGAGCATTCCAATCTTGAGGAAGTAACTATAAATTTATTTACAAGTATTTACACTATTTACAATAAGAGCAGAAAACAATTGCTAAACATCAGCAACTAGGCAACAAACAGTACACTGTACTCTCAACAGTAACTCAGCACCACGTATCTAACGTGAACAGTAATTAAGCAATTACAAAAGCAAAACAACCATCCGCCCAAGCGAACGAAAACGAGCATCTCAGAAAACCCATCTGAGAAAAACTAACTGACTTGTGTTCAAGGCCAGCTTTTTATACTCTGAAGGACATTTCTACTACGTTCTAGAAATATCTGGAGTATTCTGTTTATTCATAAATTCGAACAATCCATTCACGAAACTTCTAGTAAAAAGAAAACAAAAACACACTCAGCGCGAAAATGTCTTCACGCTTATTAAAGTTAGGGCAAGTGTAAAAACTGCAAAGTGTTACAGGGCCGGTATACAAGTGATAAAAGTGATATCTTCAGATACTTTTGCAACATGACGTCAGATAAAACCAAAACTAATGAAAATGATGCAAGGCAGGAAAAACAACAACTATTTACAAGATCTGTAACATTGCCCCCTTCCCAAGGACTGCACGTCCCGGGCAGTACAATCCCCAGAAAGGAAGCAAGGGAAAATTTACAGGTGCACACATTACATGATAACCAATCGTAAACAGGATAAACAATAACAATGAGAACATGAAAGAAATAATAACATTGATAGAGAAATATTACAAACAATTAAAGGCAAAAGTTATTTACAAAATTTACAAACAAATTACCATGGTAGCTTTACATTTAATTTACGAACTATGGCCATAGTATGGGGCTAGCCGATCATAATGTACAACCCTAGGTTTTGAATGTGATGACTTCTGGATCCTCACTACGACGTCGTTCAGCCGGTGAAGGACTGTGTAGGGTCCATCCCAATGAGACTGCAATTTGGGTGACAGACCTTTACGTCGGATGGGATTCCATAGCCACACCTTGTCACCTTCTTGAAAGTCACGGCCAGTGGACCTTGTGTCGTATCGGGTCTTCATTTTCTCCGTCGCGATGTTGATTCGCTCCCGTGCGAAGTGATGAACGTCTTCCAACCGGGCCTGGAGATCCTGGACGTATTCCTCAGGCGATGAAGGCGCATCTGGAGGGAGACCGAAGACGAGATCACAAGGTAGCCGAAGCTCTCGGCCGAAGAGCATCTGTGATGGGGAATATCCGGTGGTCTCGTGGACAGCACTGCGGTAGGCCAGCAGGAACAGAGGAAGTTTCTTGTCCCAATCCTGTTGATTTTTGGAGACCATAAGCGAGAGATTATTAAGGATTGTCCTGTTGAATCTCTCCACCATGCCGTCCGATTGTGGGTGTAGTGGTGTCGTTCGAGTTTTCTCAATTTTGAGGATTTTACATAGGCCCTTAAACACAGCAGAGATGAAGTTTCTCCCCTGATCGGAGTGGATCTGCAAAGGTGTCCCATATCTCGAGATCCAATGCTGGACTAGAGTCTCTGCTACAGTGGTAGCTTCTTGATCCGGAATGGAAAATGCTTCGGGCCATTTGGTGAAATAGTCAATGGAAACGAGGATGTATTTGTTCCCATCAGTAGTTTTCGGTAGAGGACCAAGAATGTCGATCCCAATTCGTTCGAAAGGAGCTCCTACGTTGTAAAGATGTAGCTTCCCGCGGCTTCTTCTCTTCGGTCCTTTACGGGCAGCACAGGCGTCACAAGAATGACACCACTTCTCTACGTCATCCTTCGCCTTGCTCCAGAAGAAGCGCTCTCGAACCTTGTGGAGGGTTTTCAAGATACCAAAGTGTCCTCCAGTTGGACTACTGTGCAGTTCCTTTAGAAAGTCTGGAATTCTTGATCTGGGAAGGAGTAACTGCCATTTGAATGCTTTACCATCGTCAGATTCCCATTTCCGATACAGGACGCCATTTCGCAACTGGAGAGATTTCCATAGAGCCCAGTATATTTTCGTTGCAGGACTGTAGATAGAAATGTCTTGCCAACTAGGTCGCCGACTGTCTTTTTCCATTAACTCTATGATAGGCTTTAGGTCTGGGTCTTCAAGCTGATCTTTTCTTACTTGGTCGTCACTCCATGGATCAGGATCTGAAGATGAAGAAGTAGCAGTAACTTGACAGGCAGTAGGGATTGTCGTCCCGTACTGTTTCTCAATTCGGGAGCAATAATGGCAGTTCTCGGAGCAAGGTCTTCTTGATAATGCGTCAGCATTACCGTGTGACAAACCTTTTCGGTGCTTAATCTCGATGTCATATTCCTGGAGCCGCTGTATCCACCTGGCTACCTGGCCCTCTGGATTCTTGAAATTCAAAAGCCAAGTTAAAGAGGCATGATCGGTCCGGAGCAGGAATTTACGGCCGTAGAGGTAATGATGGAAATGTTCTACAGCTTTAACTATGGCGAGCAATTCCTTTCTCGTGACACAATAATTTCGCTCCGACTTGGATAAGCATTTGCTCCAGTAGGCGATGACATGTTCGTTACCGTCTATTTCTGGAGATAAAACAGCTCCAACGCTCTCGTGGCTCGCATCAGTATCAAGTATGAAGGATTTTTCAGGCTGAGGATAAGAGAGAATAGGCGTTGATGTTAAAGCCTCCTTCAGCTGTAGAAATGCATCCTCGCATTCTTTGGACCATTCAAATTTCTGTTTGCTCTCCGTCAGCTTATGCAAAGGTCGTGCAATATTGGAAAAACCCTTCACAAACTTCCTGTAGTACGTGCAGAGCCCCAGGAAACTTCGCAGCTGATGGACATTTTCGGGGCGGCTCCAATTCTTGACTGCGGATACCTTATCTGGATCGGTTCGTACACCCTCAGAAGAGATAATGTGACCAAGGTAGTTCACCTCACGGCGGAACAAATTACATTTGGACGGGCTTAACTTCAGGTTGGCTTCCTTTAGCTTTTGCAGCACCCTCCTAAGATTAACCAAATGTTCCTCAAAACTGCGTCCTATGATGATGATGTCGTCCAAGTAGACAAGACAGGATTCATAAGAGAGTCCTCGCAGCACTGATTCCATAAGACGCTCGAACGTGGCTGGTGCATTGCAGAGGCCGAAGGGCATCACTTTAAACTGCCACAAGCCTTGTCCGGTTGTAAACGCCGTCTTCTCTCGGTCGTCGGGGTGTATCTCCACCTGCCAGTAGCCGCTCTTTAAATCCAGGGTCGAAAACCACTTGTGTCCGGAAAGGGTGTCCAGAGTGTCATCGATCCGTGGAAGAGGGTAACTGTCCTTCTTGGTAATGTCATTCCGTCGTCGGTAGTCAACACAAAATCTGGTGGAGCCGTCTTTCTTTCGGACCAAGACGATAGGGGATGCCCAAGGACTGGATGAGGGTTCGATGACGTCATTCTCCTGCATCTCTTTTACGAGGATCTCAACCTCTTCCTTCTTGGCGAACGGTAGTCGTCTTGGATGCTGCTTGATAGGGGGATGATCTCCAGTGTCGATCCTATGCTGCGCTAAACTCGTGCGACCAACATCTTCGGGTGTAGATGAAAACACCTGCTTGAAGTCGTCCACCAATTTTTCCGCAGCGTATCTTTGATCCTTCGATAATGCTGCACTCCCAATTAATTTCGAAGTCAAGGATTCGGAAGACACAGTCTCGGAGGAATCAATTCTTCTGATGATGCAGTTTACGGGAGTACAAGTTGCCAACACTTCTCCTTTCTTGATATTCCTCGGTCTTTCACTTACATTGGCGACTCTCACAGGAACTGCATTCCTTGAAAGGTCCACAAGCGTAGATGCCACTAGTACTCCTTTTGGGCTATTACTCTGGTTAGGATATTCAATTAGGCCGAATTTAAAGCTGTTGTTTTCATTGATGGAGCCAGGTATTAGTATTTCTGATCTAGGAGGAATCAATAAATCTGTTTGGGCTATTATTTGATGAGCGGATTTTAAGTTATTTTCAGCATTGAAAATTGCTATGTCTTCCCTCATCGAGTGCAGCTCATTATTTCTAAAGTCAATAGAAAAATCAAATTTTCTCAAAAAGTCCAGTCCGAGAATGAAGGGATCTGTAATGTCAGCGACGAATGCCGTGTGA